>JARYHS010011408.1:259679465-259819858 GCA_031002005.1 Vandiemenella viatica | reverse complement strand
ATGAATCTACAAAAATGGCAGCTGCTGCACTCTGGCGGCAGTATTACTAACTTTATCGAGCTGCAACGTGGTGACAGAACAAAGTTGTCTCCATTCCCCATTAACAAAGCGAACCCCCGACCTTGAATATTTCCGCGAAACCTAGAGCGCATGCGCGATCTGTGCCGTCCAAGAATTGTCTCCAGGACAGCGAAACAGTTCACTGATGTGGCCGACTACAATACTTTCCCTAGCTGTAGAGTAGAGAATGCCGCATTTATAAATATTTATTTTTCTTTCACTGCATTTATTTTTCAATTTATTTATTGGCGATTAGAAATAGTGACATGTCACTGTGGCATTACGTCTAGAGCCGCCACTGCCGATTAGTGTTTGAAAGGATATACCTTGAAAGATTGCGCAGAATCACAGACAGCTAGAGGCTGCTGCCGGATGAACAGTTCGGCTTCCGACAAGGGCATTTCAGCCCTCAGTATCCCCTTCGTCTTGCTGAAAAGGCATTCGCCGTATTTGAACGTCGCGACTACTTCGGTGCGGTCCTGATCGATGTCGGCAGAGCCTTTAATTCGGTATGGCACCAAGGACTGTTATATAAACTTCTCACGCAGGGAGTACCTCTTTCTCATGTTAAACTACTCAAGAGCTACCTGGAGGGACGAACCTTTCGAGTAGTCATGGGCGGGGTCATTTCCTCAATCAAGAACATCGCTGCAGGTGTCCCACAAGGCTCGGTCTTAGGCCCGGTGCTATACAGCCTCTACACTTACTACAACACGTGTTAAAAAAGCCCTGTATGCCGATGACACGGCCATGTATGCCAGAAGCCTGAGCATCAACGATCTGAGACGTCGACTACAACAATCGTGCTACAATATTCAGGAATGGGCAACGAAATGGCGGCTAGCCTTTAATGCGCCAAAGAGCCAAGTGATTGTATTGACTTGGAAGAAGATAACACAAAACCTGACTCCTCTAACCCCTCTTCGGCGAAGGCATGTACTGCCACCTACCTAGATGTGAAATGGACAAGAGAATGACGTGGAAACCTGACGTCACCAACGTCCGCACAAAGGCATATGGGAGAATGAGAATTCTATACCAGATTCTCAGCCATTCTTCAGTACTGAGGCCAGAGCTTGGAATCTGACTCTACGTTGGACTAGTCAGGCCAATAATTGAGTACGCAGCAGTTGTCTGGGGGAACACTGCTGCCTCCAACCTACAGCAATTGCAAGTTGCACAAAACATGGCAACAAGACAGGCATACCATCTACCGCGTGAGACTAGGACACATGTCCTGCACCAAATAAGTGGCCTATTCAAGCTTCGCGAGAGGTCTGAACAGCTGGCAAGACAATTTTACGCCAATAATAAAAATCGACTAATCCGCTGATAACCGCTCTAGCTGCGGATCCAATATATGACAACACTCTCAGAAACTGCTGGACCACTAATTATGCACTAAAATACAAGAACAATGACAAAAGCACCGGATACGGCAAATCCTGATAGAGACGAAACGTTTTCATAATGGCAACCAATAACATAAACTGGGAGGAGATTCGCTATAACGCAAAAACTTTCCTTCAACCTGGGACTAGGTTTTTCCCCGTTAGGAAGCTCACTGAACCTGAAAGACCGGGATTAAACCCAGTTCAGCTATCCTGACTGAGGTTTCCCGTGGTTTACCTCAGTCAACTTAGGTGAATGCTGGGATGGTTCCCTAGAAGGCCACGGCCAACTTCCATCCCCCCTCCCTCCCTTTAGATTAGTCGGCTGGAAAGGATCCTTGAGATTCTCCAGCAGCCCGCCTCCCAGGCTTTACCTAGGAGAAATGAAATTTGTAAAAAATAAAAATAAAAATTAAAAATAAATAAATAAAATAAAACATTAATCGTAAACTAACCTTTTACATCTGACAATTCAGTTGCATGGTATTTGTAGAGCAAATAACTATTAGGGCGTGTCATTTGCAGTATTTGTAATTTTTAATTTGGAAGATAATAAGTATCAGCTGTACTTTCAATATGTGAAAGATGAATTTAATATATGTCACAAAAGGGCAAAGGCATACAGGAAATAACTCCAATATTTATTTTTCAGAATACCACAAGAAAAAAAGCAAACTGTGCAAAGATAATTCTGTGTGAGGCAGAGACTATTGTCATTACTATGAGTCAGCTTATAGTGAGAGATGAGACTATTTTTTTTAAAAAAATACCTTAAATCAACAGACCTTTTTTTCGTTTACAGTTTTAGTGTGAGTAAATATATGACAGAACCATGACAACAGTTTTCAAAATTTAAATGATATGTCTTAGTAGTTAAATTAGGATATTGCAAGAGTAACTGCAACCTATCCTTGTAAATCGAACGGAAGGGATATATGGTATCTGCAAAACACATAGTGTTCAGTCTGCCAGTAAAGGCCCCTGCCAGGCAGACCTCACACACAACGCGCCTGCACGCCGGGATACATATACGACTCCAAACAGGCGCAGAGACATCAAAACAAACCAGGAAAACAAATAGAATCATCTAGAAGCTAGTGGGACTATTTCTTACAGAGGTCGCCGTACTACCCCACAACGGAATTCCTGCGCCAGGCCGCCTATATAAGCGTAGCCGACCGCTCCACCGCCAGTTCCGGCCTGACCGCGGAACCAGCTTCAACTACAGAAGACCACCGGAAGTTCGCGAGAAGTAGAAGCCGTCTCTCTACCCCGGATCAGGACCAGGCTAAATTTCTCGACGGTCATCCGCTAACTGTACCACATTTGTTATTGTTTACCAGTGTTTTGTGTACATAATAATAAACCTCAAGGAACCATTAAGTGTAGTTCACTTCAGTGGCGACAAGGTTGGGATAAGAACTCTCGACCATCATGGCTACGCCAGCAGCACCTACGGAATGGCAACAGTTCCTCCAAGGACTTCTACATCAGTTCTTCGAATCTCAGAGACAACTGATTGCGGAAGTCAGGAATCTCCGCCAACCCACGGCCCCGCCTCCGTTCCCAGCATTCAACGACGACGTCGAAGAATGAGAGACCTACGAGAAGCGCATAAAACAACACTTCGCAATTCATCACATATCCAAAGAAGAAGACCAGCGTGCATATTTCCTTTCCTGGAACCAATCAAAGATGTATGTCTTGCTCACCAAACTTCAGCCACAAGACCCCGACACCCTCACCTTCACGACCATCTGTACGACACTGAATGCATACTACAGACGCCGGTACCATGTCGTCGCGGCCCGCGTCGAATTCTATCAATGCCGGAAGAAGCCCGATCAACGTATCGCCAGTGGGAGGCCGAACTCCAAGGCCTTAGCAGAAAAATGTAAGTTTCAAACTCGTTGTTCCCACGAATCCTACGCCGACGACATGGTGCGTGATCACATCATACAGGCTGCACCAGATGCCGCACTCCGGCATGACGCCCTCAAGTTAGAGGACCCATCCCTGGAGCAGGTCATCGAACTTGCCTACAAATTCGAAATATCTACGGCCGCAGATCGCCGCCTGGAGTCCTGGGCGGATGTGGCCGCAATCCGAACCGACGTAGAGGACACACAGGACGTCGCCGCCATCCAGAGCTCCCAGTCGCGCTCCTCCCGACACCACAACCGGGGACCGCTTCCTCAGAAGGACATCGAACCGGCCCGTTCCGGCAGGGGCACCAAGTCTCGGCAGCAGCAGCGGATCCCGCAGCGCCGACGCCGCAGCCCGCTCCGCCTACCCTCCTGCCCCGCCTGTTATTCAGCACATGAGAGGGAAAATTGTCCGGATCGTTGGGCTGAATGCTCACGTTGCGGCAAGGAAGGACACCTGGCGTCCGTCTGCCGCACCAACACCACCAATGCCAATCCCGGCTCTCGCCGCCCAGGGTCTTACCAAGACAGGTTGAGCGGCGCACCTATGGATATCAATCAGGTAGACACTTCCACAGCATCCAAACTTTTTATTGACGTTACGGTCAATGGCAAGCCCCTGCGCCTACAAGTCGACACAGGAGCAGCAGTCTCATTGCTTAATTATACTACTTATGTGCAAATTGGCTCGCCCCCCCTCTCGCCGGCCCCCAAGCGCCTCCTGACATACAACAAACAGGAAATAGCACTCCTGGGACAGTTCACAGCAAACGTCATGTATAAGTCTGTACATCGTTCAGTCCCCTTTTTAGTAGTTAACAGTTCTCTCACAGCAGACTTATTTGGACTGGACGCTTTCCGCTTATTCGGATTTTCAATTGAGGATAACATACACCTCGTATCTCAGCATGTTCCTTTTCCTGAAGTGGACGCCCTTTGCACCGAGTTTCAGGACCTGTTCTCACCAGGCGTCCGGCCGGACGTACGGCCTCGATACTTCCGGGCACGCCAGGTACCCGTAGCGCTTCAACAACCACTTCAGGAAGAACTTCAACGTCTCCAAGACGAAGGGATCCTCCAGCCGGTGCGGTTCAGCCCCTGGGTCATAGTTCAGAAGCCAGGACGCCGCTTACGTCTCTGTGGTGACTTTAAGACCACCGTCAACCCGCATCTGCTGGTAGACGACTATCCACTTCCGAGACCGGACGACCTCTTCCGTAAACTAGCAGGAGGTACCTACTTTACAAAAATTGACCTAGCAGAAGCATACCTTCAAATCCCTTTGGATATCCAGTCCCGACAATACACAGTCATCAACACTCCCTCTGGCCTCTTCCAACTCAACCGGCTCATGTTCGGCTTGGCCAGTGCTCCAGCGATTTTTCAACGGTATCTCGAACAACTTCTCCAGGATATTCCGGGATGCATCAACTATCTCGACGACATAGTCGTCACGGGACCCTCCGCTGCCGAACACATGACCAACCTCCGCCTACTCTTCCTCCGCCTCCGTGCAGCAGGATTAAAATGCAACCTTTCCAAGTGCCAATTTTTTCAACAATCTATTTCCTACCTGGGTCACATCATCGCTCAGGAAGGCATCTCCCCAGCATTTTCCTATGTGGACGCTATTTCCAACTTACCTCGGCCTCAGGATCTACATCAGTTGAAATCTTTTTTAGGCAAGATTTCATACTACAGAAAATTTATACCCTCAGCAGCACAAGTGGCAGCACCCCTGTACCACCTCTGTCGCAAGAATGTCCCGTTTCGTTGGACCCCAGCTTGCGAGACCGCATTCCACACCCTTAAACAGCAGCTCAAGTCCGCAGCATGCCTCATGCCATACACTCCAAACCTCCCCTTGATACTTGCCACAGATGCATCCGATTACGGTGTGGGGGCAGTTCTGTCTCATAAATTACCAGATGGCACGGAACGCCCCGTAGCCTACATCTCCAAAGCCCTATCGGCTGCTCAGCTTAAATATTCTCAAATCGAGAAAGAGGCGCTAGCTATTGTTTTTGCCTGCTCCAAATTCTATTCCCTTTTATATGGGATTTCTTTTCATCTCATTACCGACCACAAGCCACTCCTATCACTATTTGATCCGTCCACACGTCTGCCTACCAAAACATCCCACCGCATCCAGCGTTGGGCACTATTCCTGTCCCAGTTCAGATATACCATGCATTTCCGTACCACCTCCAGGCATGCCAATGCAGACGCCTTATCCAGACTACCGCAGGGACCAGACCTTGCCTTCGACAAGTCGGAACTTCTGGTGTTCCAGATCGACGATGACATACAAGAAGCACTGAAGACATTTCCAGTCACGGCCTCAAAAGTCGCGGCAGCCACAGGGGAGGACCCCCTCCTCCGTGTCATCCGACACCACATCCAACACGGGTGGCAAACACGTTCCCCTCCACGCCATCATCAAGACCTCAAGTTCTACTACTCCATCCGCCACCAGCTCTCAGTAGTAGAGGGAGTGCTCCTCCGCACAGAACCAAATTCCACCCCGAGGGTCGTCGTTCCGAGATCCCTACAACCGACAATCCTCCAAACTCTCCACCAAGGACACTGGGGAATTGCCCGCACCAAATCCCTTGCCAGACGCCATGTATTCTGGATCGGCCTTACCACGGATGTCACGAAGATGGTGCGGCGCTGTACCATCTGTGCCCAACAACTGCCCCGCCCCCCTCAAAAGTTCCTTTCCTGGCCGGCACCGTCCGGACCCTGGGAACGCATTCACCTCGACTTCGCTGGCCCATTCCTAGGCCACCAGTGGCTCCTAGTGACGGATGCCTTTTCCCACTTCCCATATGTCGTCCGTTGCTCCACAATCACTACAGAGGTCACCATTTCAGCCCTCACGAAGATCTTTTCCATCGAAGGATTACCATACGCTATCGTCACTGATAACGGACCGCAATTTCGAAGTCGGGAATTCCTATCCTTCTGTACCGCCAACAATATCCAACACCTCCTCACCCCGCCCTTCCACCCCCAATCTAACGGGGAGGCGGAACGGCTAGTCAGAACATTCAAAACCCAAATGACCAAATACACCACAAGTCACAAACTCGAAGAGGCATTGACACTCTTCCTCAGTTCCTATCGAACCACTCCAGTGGGGGCCAAAAGCCCGGCGGAATTGCTACATGGCCGCCAACCTCGCACTCTCCTCCATCTCCTCTTACCCCCGCCCAAAGTACAGGTACCTTCGGGCCCATTCCGTTTCACCCCGGACTCCCTAGTCTGGGCCCGCGGGTTTGGCTCCCGGGCCGGTTGGCTTCCGGGGGTCATCCAGCGGCCCCGGGGCCGCCAACTGTTCGACGTCAGCCTGGATGGCCGGATAGTGCGACGCCATCGAAACCAACTACGTCCCCGCTACCCCACGGCACCGTCCTCTTCCACCACGGCACGGCCATCCACTTCTTCCTCTCCTTCCCTGCCACCTCCACCACTCCTGCGTCTAACCGTTGCTCAGGGACAGTTACAGCGCCACCAACGACGCCACAACCTGTCGGTCGCTCCGACACCCTTCAGCCGCAGCCTCTCGACCACCTGCGGGGACCATCTTCAGCGCCCCCCGTACAGCCCCCGGCCATCGACGCCGACGAACCGATGCCGTTAGCTCCACAAGTACCTCCACCACAACCTGCACCACGACGCAGGTCGGCACGCATCGCCAGGGGAACAGCTCCGTACTCCCCTGGAGGTAGCCTTCATAGTCTGCTCCAGGGCGCCGCGGCAGACGACCTCGCAGACGTCACAGACATCGCTTCCCCCCCTCCCCCCCCGGGAGGGAGGGAGGTATGTTCAGTCTGCCAGTAAAGGCCCCTGCCAGGCAGACCTCACACACAACGCGCCTGCACGCCGGGATACATATACGACTCCAAACAGGCGCAGAGACATCAAAACAAACCAGGAAAACAAATAGAATCATCTAGAAGCTAAGTGGGACTATTTCTTACAGAGGTCGCCGTACTACCCCACAACGGAATTCCTGCGCCAGGCCGCCTATATAAGCGTAGCCGGCCGCTCCACCGCCAGTTCCGGCCTGACCGCGGAACCAGCTTCAACTACAGAAGACCACCGGAAGTTCGCGAGAAGTAGAAGCCGTCTCTCTACCCCGGATCAGGACCAGGCTAAATTTCTCGACGGTCATCCGCTAACTGTACCACATTTGTTATTGTTTACCAGTGTTTTGTGTACATAGTAATAAACCTCAAGGAACCATTAAGTGTAGTTCACTTCACATAGGTATTAACTTTCTGTTAGAGAAGTGCTAGTTGCAGAATTTGTAATTTTTAATCTGGAAGAAAATAAATATCAGCACTACTCACAAGTATGATCTCTGAAAGGTGAATTTGATATGTATCAAATAACCGTAAAGGAACATCGAAAATCATTGGTTACTTTTCTTCCGGTTTGTCTTCTATGGAGCTGCTATGGTTCTTCATTGTTTTTCAGAAATTGAGAGTGGTCTTCTCTGGTGGTCGAAGTAGGTGTCGTACGTGCCTAGTAGCGTTATCAGTGGGATCTCTCTCCCCAAAACTTCTGTTAATGTTATTTTACTCGCAGTAGTGTTAAGAAATGATTCCAATATATAGTTGAGCCAAAGGTACATACTTAAATAATCTTGGTAATTCAACCGGTAACATTGCAGATTAAATTTGGCCACCTCAAAAACTAGAATAACCACCTTTAGCAAAGCGGACCGTTGTGAGGCGAGCAGGAAGAGAATCAATTAGGTTTCTGAAGGCGTTCACTGGGATTTTGAGACATGGTTACTCCAGTGCGCTAGATTACGCGGTTGAGGATCCATGGGGCGAACTAACCGATCAAGGTGGTCCCACAGATTCTCGATTGGGTTTAAATCCGATGAGTTTGCTAGCCAGTGGAGTAAGGTAAACTCATCCTGGTGCTCTTCGAACCACGCACATACACTGCGAGCTGTATGACACCTCGCATTGTCCGGTTGGTAGATGCCACCATTCTGAGGAAAAATTATTCGCATGTAGGGGTGGACATGGTCCGCAAGGACAGACACGTACTTGTGCTGATCCATCGTGCCTTCCACAATGATGAGTTTACCCAGTGAATGCCAGGAAAACATTCCCCAAACCATAATGCTCCCTCATCCACCCTGGATCCTTCCGGCAATTGTTGCAGGGTGTTTGCTTTCAGACGTTTCACGCCGTATGCGCCAACGTCCATCTGTCGCCACTCTGTGGATGTCCAGTTGCAGTACTGGCGTGTAAATTCCAGCCTTCGTTGCCGATGAACAGCAGTCAGCATGGGTGCTTTAACCAGGCGTCTGCTGCGGAAGCCCATGCGCAACAACGTTCGCTGAACCGTTGTTGAGGATACACTCTCGGTAGCCCCTTGGTTCATCTGGGCGATCAGTTGCTCAACAGTTGCACATCTATTTGCCCGAACGCATCTCCGTAGCCTTCGTTCGCCTCTGTCATCTACAGCCCGTGGTGTACCACATGTCCCACGCCGCTGGTTTTTAATAGTGCCATTTTGCCATATATACTTTCACTACGGCGGCACGTGAACAGATCACAAAATTAGCCGTTTCCGAAATGTTTCAACCCTTGGCCCGAAAGCCAATAATCATGCCCTTTTGGACGTCGGATAAATCGCTACGTTTCTGCATTACTCCAACGAATCAACGACTAAAATGCTTTCCGCCGCCGCCGCCGTGAGCATTTTCTGCTTTTCCTTTGTTAAGCAGTTGTGGTGAAGTTTGTTGTCATTAGACATTTCCTTCAATCTTACAGATTTAGTCACTTTACTGGTGGTTTGCCTTTTTGTTGCTCTTTGTTTTTCTCAATTATTAGTTAGAATTGACAGTGGTCTTTTGTGTTTGTCAAAGGTAGTAAAATACTGGCCAAGATTTGCTATTAGTGGGTTAGTCGACTTTCGTGATGTCCTATAGAAAGATTTGGTAATTTCCATAATTCTTTCTTGGAGCATTGGGACACCTGCTGCTTCGTGCAGGTCTGCTGTGGGAAATCGGTTTGGCACATGTAGTGCTCGCCGAAGTGATCTGTTCTGCATCGTTTGCAAACGGTTTATTTGGGCCTTGGATGCATACCCCCACACAGGGCACGCATATTCAATCACCGGTCGTATTAGGCTACAGTATACACTGACGCCGGTGCAGGCTGACAATGAGCTATCCCTGTTGAGTATTGGGTATAACTCTTGTAGCCTAGCTGCAACTTTTCGTCGTGTCTCCTCAATGTGATGTTTCCAGGTTAGACGAGTGTCCAAAATCACGCCGAGGTATTTAGCTGTGGTTGTCCATTCGATGTCTTCGCCATTTAGGTGTAGGTTACGCATGCGGTTTTGCCGACGGTCACGCTTCCCCAGGCGCCTGGTCAGCATAATAGCTTGAGTCTTTGTCGAGTTTAAAGTTATTCTCCAACGTCTTGCCCAGGCTTCAGTCTGCTGGAGGACTTCTTGTAATCTTCTGATTGCAGTGGCTTTATTTCTGTGCGCGGTAAAGAACGCAGTGTCGTCTGCATATAGGGCAGTACGTACTGTGGCTGGGGCTGGTATATCCGCGGTATATAGATTATACAATACCGGACCTAGGACCGAACCTTGCGGTACTCCAGCTCTTATGGGGCGGCGACTTGACAGATTATTGCCAACCCTCACTTTGAAAGATCTCCCAGATATATAGCTCTTGATCAGCTTTACAAGAGGGCCGGGGAAACCCTGGTTATAAAGTTTGTAGAGCAAACCGCTATGCCAGACGGAGTCGAATGCCCGTGCGACGTCTAACAATACTAGCGGGCAGTAGCCACGAAAATTGAAGGTAGTAGTGGCACGTTCCACTATTCTCATAATTTGCTGGCTTGCAGAGTGTCTTTTTTGGAACCCAAATTGAAACTCCGGGATGATGTTTTCGGTCCTGATGTGTGCCTCTAGTCTCTTTAACAATAATCTCTCGAAGATTTTACTCATTGAGGGGAGCAGGCTGATAGGGCGGTAGTTCTGGGGGAATGTCGTATTCTTCCCAGGTTTTGGCACAGCAACAACTGTAGCCTGCTTCCAGCATCTTGGATAGTGCTGGCGGCGTAGAACTATGTTAAAGATTTCTGTGAGGTGTTCAATCGCCTGTAGTGGAAGGTTCTTCAGTAGTTGGTTGCTTATATTGTCAATTCCTGGAGCCTTCCTGGGGTGTAGTTTACTCAATATGTTTCGAACTTCATCAGGTGTGATCTCTTCTATTATGTAGTCGTCGTCCTCAGCTGCTAGAAAACGGGCAAGTCTTCGGCGGATGTCTGCAGATTCTTCTTCATCATTATCTTGAGAAGGTCTGAATTGCTTCTCAAAGTGGTCCGCCAGAGCATTGGCCTTGTCTGAGTCGCTAAACACAAGGCCCCTTTCGCCATGAAGTGGGGGCAGTCTGGTACGCCGCTTTGTAAAACGTCGGGTCTCTACCCAAAGGTTTCCGTCTTTAACGTCTAGGGAGGCCAGACGTGACGACCACTCTCGGTTTCTATGCTCTTCGAGCGCCGCTTTCAGCTCGCGTTGGAGTCGATTTAGTAACCGCCTTGTTTCAGGGCGCCTGGTTAGTCGCCATTCCTTAGCCACCCTGTTTTTATGTCTTATCTGTGCTAGTAGGTGTGGCGGGAGTTGGCGAGACCTGGGTCTTTCAGTTACAGGAGGCGTTGCTGTGTTAGCCGCTCTAATGATGGTTTTGGAGACCTGTTTGATAGCAGTCTCTATTTGTGTCGCATCTAGGGGCCTCAGGCGGTGAAGGGATACCGTGATCTCTTCACGGAAATTCTCCCAGTTGGTCTTGCTGTAGTTCTTTAGGCTGGTAGTTGTTGGTCTCCACGGGCCTACGTCTATATCTATCAGGACTGGAGAGTGATCTGACGAAAGCCTGTTCATTGTGTGCGCGGAGATGAAGCCCGCAATCCCCCGTGTGATCACAATGTCTAGGACATCTGGACGACCGCCGTTCCAGGGGTGGTGTGTTGGTTCCACCGGGCCCCAGACTAGCAAGTTGCGTCTGACTGCAATCCTGTGGAGCAGCTGTCCTGCTGGGTTTGTAGTTCTCGAGTGCCAATCGGGGTGTTTCGAATTAAGATCACCCCCGATGATCAGTTTGCCTCGGATTGAAAGAAGACGATCAAAGTCCTCTGCAATTGGCTGTCTCCGTGGTGGTCTATATGCTGATACTATTGTGACTGGCCCAGTGGTAGTTTCCACTTCTATAGCCCTGATTTCTATCTGGTTGGTTTGTGGCGACAGTATTTCATGATGAGGGATACCACGCTTTATATATATTGCCACACCTCCTCCTGCAGTTGGCCTGTCATTCCGATAGCAGCAATAGTTGGCTACTGAGGCGTTAAGGCCTTGTTTGAGGTGGGTTTCTGAGACAAGGCAAATATCTACGTCCTCATCACGCAGAAATTGCCTAAACTCTCCAAGTTGTTGTCGGATGCCATTGGCATTCCAAACACACAGAGATAAACCTTGTATATGTGTCCTATTCATTATTGGTCAGGGATTTCTCTGATTGTTCGGCTGCTGGAACCGTCTTAACTGCGGTCTTTATATCCGCGGCGAGCTGGTCAAACTTGGCGAGGAGAGACGTCAACATATTGAGTAGGCTACCTACTATGTTTAATAGATGGTCCATCGTGCCGCTGTTATTTGCTGATTGAGGAGTGGGCGAGTGTTGGCATTTCTGGCAGGTTTCTTGAGAGTTTGTCTTCTCCGCTGCCGTTTGCTTAGTCCCTTTTGGTGGTGTTTTTCCAGATGTCTTTTCGGCATAAGTTGTGGCCACCGAATGATTAGCCGATTGTTGAGTCGTGCTCTTCTTATTTTCAGACTGTTGAGCCATGGTCTTCTTATTTCCTTTTTGCATTCCTTTGCCTGATTTTTGGGGGGGTCTCTTATCGTTCTGTGCAGGAGGGGGCTTATTCTTGTTCTCTCGCTGTCGACTAGGATAGTCGGCGGCGGGTGATTGTTGGACAGCTGTGTCCTTAGTCGTCTTGTCATCAGTCTTCTTGTTTTCTCTAGAGGAGTGGACACAGGTGATTCCTCGTTGCCGATCCCTGGCACGTTTGTACGCAGGACACCCTTTGTAGCTGGCAACATGACTTCCTTGACAGTTAGCGCATTTTGGTGTGCTGTCCCCCTTCTTCATGGTGCAGTCATTGGATAAATGTGCCCCAGCACATTTAACGCATACCGAGGGCATGTTACAATGGCGTGCTACATGTCCTAGGGCTTGGCAGTTAAAGCATTGAGTAGGGCCATTGGAAGATCTTAATTTCTCGATGGAGATGCGTAGTGACATCAGTGATTCCAGGGAAAAGATTTTTCTATTCTGTGGCCTATCTG
Source organism: Vandiemenella viatica (assembly GCA_031002005.1). NCBI lineage: Eukaryota > Metazoa > Arthropoda > Insecta > Orthoptera > Morabidae > Vandiemenella > Vandiemenella viatica. The sequence continues at coordinate 259,807,086 of JARYHS010011408.1, read as the reverse complement.
GTAGAACCACAAGAAAGAGAGGCATTAGGTCTGAACCGCCTGGTCTTTTCAGCTGTGTCACTGTGCGAATGTCGAATCCGCTGTCTTCGAGTTCTTCTTTTATGTCTTCAGAAGGCATGTTTGAAGGCATCCCGCGGATTACCACTTTTAGTATCTTCTCTGCTGCGGAAGGAAAAGTATAATAGGGTATGTTTGCCCTTTGCAGTGCAGCAGTCACTTCCAAGTAATCATTTGTAGAGTTGAAGGTTAATTTAACCTTATCGCCCCCAGCAGTCTTCGCTTGGAATGGCCTGTCTTGGAGGATCCCCTTGACCATCTGATGCATTTCTTTGTAGCTTCTGGGGAACTGTACTACTATGGGTGGTATCTGATGCCTTGGATGTGGTGCCTGTTCCTGTTGCTGCTGCTGTAGCTGCGGCTGCTGTTGTGGCTCTTGAGCAGGCTCTTCTTGAGTCAGTACGTTATATGGGTTACTTGTTTCAATATTGTTCGGATCCAGTGAAGGTGGGGGCTTGCTGGTGCGGTGGGCCAGCATAAAGCCATCTCCGTCAGACTGTTCTCCAGGAGAGTTTACTTTGCGGTTGGAGTTGGTTTTCTTTGCAATAGCGCAGTTGTGTTGGTCAGTGACCGTCGGTGAGGGAAAGCTGAAAGCTCCCTTAATTTTCTTGTATACAGCTTTCTTGTCCCTGTTAGTAGGGTTAAACTGCGACACTGGAACACCAAATTTTACAGAATTTCCCCGTTGCTCATTTCTGGGGTGCTTCACATTTCCAATAGTGGGTGGCGATATGCACCGCTTGGTAGCACGGGCGTCATGTTCTTGTGTAGTCCCGTTCATCGCTGGCGAAGTTGCCGTAGTCGGGTTTGTATCCATGTTTACGTCCTTTGGCTGTTGCATGGACGTCGTATTTTCAGGCTGATCTGCTCCTTCCATGTCAGTAACTAGACGAGGAGGTCCGCTGGTCATTGTTGCTGACTCAGTAAGAAGCGGGAACTGTAGATCACACGGTCCGCACGACGTTACAGCGTTGTGGCTCATCTTAGCCTAGCGGGGGTGTTGCTCTGGCCCTTTGTTGTCACCGTAAGGTTAGCCCAGGCCAGAAGCAACCCTAAAACTGGCGCCAGGGGGTTCCTCTCCCAGCGGGAGAGGGCCGTGTGGCGGTAATTCCCTACTATCTCGGGCAGGGAGGGACCCTACAGCGAGAAATCCAGGCTGCCGCACGCCGCGAGCGAAAACACAAAAGCAGCGAACAAAGCACACAAGCTCAAAGCGAAAACTGCATGCGTCGTTAAAGAGCATCTGTTCACGATGCCGTAGGACATTCTTTATATACACTCCACTGTAATGTGCTGCCACCTGCCTTCTGTGATTGGTTATTTCACGTTGACGTCGGAAGTACGTAGTGGTCACATTAATGTGAATGGACTGTGTAATAGGTTAGTTGACTTAGTCTGAAAAATGGTTAATACTTTACTTTTTACCTACTTTTACTCAAGAAATGTATTAGTTTTCAAAAAAAAATCAAACATGTACATTACGTATTTTCCATTTTTAAAATCTAATTCAAATTTATCTGAAAACGATTAAGACTTGAACGACTTTACGCCGAGCGAAGCAAAACAGTACGATCGCGACTGTGTTTGGCAGATGTTAGTTTTCTTTCATTAAAAATGAATTCCTCATATTATAAGTACTGTATAGTGCCCAAGTGTAAAAGCACAAATACAAAAACTCGAAACAAGTAACTTATATATGTTTCAAACAATGAACAAATACGGAAAAAGTGATTAAAACTTGCAAGGCGGAAGGATGCTCACAGTTTATCTGAATATTCAAGAATGTATTTTTGTGAGGATTATTTGGATGTAAGTATTCACACACACTATATCTAAATCTAAAGCAAAACTGATGAATTTTGCAGAATCACTATTTTTCAAGTATTGATAAAATAATAATGTATGAGTTGAGATTAAATTGTTTTGGTTGTATGATTTAAAATCATTTTCTAATGTTATGTTTAATTTTATAAGCACATTCTGGCAGAAATATAATTACAGTGGCGCCAAAAATGTGCATAAGAATCAACGATAGATTCTTATGCACCTCGACGACACAAATCGAAAATAAAGAATAAATTTTTTTGATATCTCGCTTGGTTCTCGATATATCTTAGCTAAAAGGATATCTTGTGGGTTGAAGTACTTGGGGAGTGTATTAGCTGAATGGGGAAGAAATGATGGCGAAATAAGTGAAAGAGGAAGACAAGCAGAGGCATTTCTATGGAACAAAGAGGTGCCACAGAGAAGCAAGAGAGTATTCTATCATACATACTATGTGCCAATCTTGATTTATGCTGCTGAAACGTGGACAATGAAAAATCGGGATATCAGCAGAGTATAAGCAAGTGAAATGAAGTTTTTAAGAGATAGAATGGGAGTTACTAAAATGGACAGAATAAGAAATGATGTGATTAGATGCACCATAAAAGAGGAACCCCTACAGGAAAGGCTAGAGAGGACCAGACTGAGATGGTATGGACTTGTAAAGCGAATTGAGGCTCAGAGAATGCCAAGAAAAATCCACGAAATTAAGATGCATGGTAAACGACCTGTAGATGGATGGCTGAAAGGAGTGCGTACGGAAGAGAGGAAAGGAGTGGAACAAAGTGGTGACAGAGAGGTGGTGGAATGAAAGAAGCAAATGGAGAGGCTTGTTGCATGAAGTAGACCCGGCAAGAGGTTGGAAACTGTTGAGGATGATGATGATGATGATGATTTTTTTTCAAATTCGACCCTTAAAGGTAAAAAATGTCAATATTTTTACAATGTGGTTTTTTTTTTTTTTTTTCTGTGTCACGCGTATAAATTTCCATGGATACATAACCGAAATCAAGGAACGATGTATCATTTTAATGATTAAGATCTCCGCTTTGGTGAAATCACATATTAAGACAGAAATTTTTTGTAATTTTACCATGGAAGGGCAAAACTATCAATATTTGTACAACGCGTTTTTGTGTCACGAGCCATTTATCTCCCTTGACATCTAACTGATATAGACAAATGAGGAATAATTTTAAAGATTAAGGTCACCGCTTTGGTCACGTAACATTTTAAGAAAGTAGTTTTCCGGAATTTGACCCTTAAAAAGCAAAAGAATCATTATTTCCATAATGTGTTATTCTTTTTGTTACGAGCTATTTATCTCCCTTAAAACCTAAGCGAAATCGATAAATGAGGTATCATTTAAAATATTGAGGTCTCTACTCAGGCAACATTATACATTAAGAACGAAATTTTTCGGAATTTCACCTTTAAAAGGAAAAATTAATAGGTGTGAATGTCGCGCGCACGAGACAGTTCAGAGCAAGCCGCTAGATAACAGTAGCACATATCACAGAGATATTAATAAACTGCTTCAATGGCGTCGACTTGTATTACATACCTATTAGACTAAACAAATAAACAACTGAAACAAATGGGGCGGTTCTTCTTTCCTCCTATAATCCACTAACACTACTATTCATCGTATTAGTGAAACTTTCAGACGGGTCATCTATTTTAGATTAAAGCAAAATAAATATTCATAGTATTCTTACAGATTCTCCCAAAGAGATTGAGTGAGGCGCCGAAGCATACCCATTAACTCTTTGAACTGAGATTTTTCGCCACGTCAGTAGGACACAAAGCATTCCCTTTGTCTCTGTACTCAGATCATTCGGACGGAGGCTGCCAAGAAACTTTTATAGAAATAGGTCCGTGAGAGACGGCGGGCAGGGAACCAATTTCTCAGCATGTTTGTGTGCGGTCGTGGTGTTCACTTGGCCTCGCGACAGCCGGTGGGCGGCCCGCTAGGGAAATCATCAGGAAACACGCGACTGTCTCGAGCACCGCGCCTTCTCCCTTTCGATACGGGATCGGTGGTCGGTCCGACGTTCGCTGTTCACCTCGCAGCCGGTCGTGTTCGACTGTTAAACTCCCTGCGTTTCTACTTGGGCTTACCGCTAAAAAAATATTAGGTTCGTGGTGTACAATATCTGCAGACATAGAAGCTTCAGTTATTTTTCTTTCTTTCTTGCATATAAGATGTAGTCTCTGAAAAGTTTTTCAATTATTAAATTTTAAATTACTCGGTATCTCAGGAAGAAATCTCATTGTAACTTTTTGCACCCTAGGGGACAGGTTTAGGCGCTGTTTGTGAAAAGCAGTTATTTTATATGTAATTCTGTTGTTTGTTTCAATTGTTTTCGTGAAAATAATGTCACGCCCAAGGCCAACTGTGAACGCGGAATATTCATTACGTGAACTTCTTCTTTTAAGCTAGCCTAAAATTGAAAAGTAATGATACTATTACTAAAAGAAATAAGCAAACTGTTGCTATTTAACACAAGATATCTCCTGTTGTCTCCGAAAAGAGAATATTATACCACTTTTTCGCAGCAACAGCGCAAATTATTTAATTAGAGGCCTAGGGGTATGTCTTCTAGACTGCAGTATCAAAGTATGTGAATTTGTATATGTTTCGTGTGTTTATTTTAAGGGTTCTTTTGGGTGTGTAGGGGATACCGGGGATGGCTGGCACAAGGTTTTTTCATTTTGATTTGTACAGCTGATTCTGTAAACAATTTTGAATATATGGCTGTAAGCTACATCTTTTAGGTTTCATTTCTGTATTTTTTGACAGTCAGAATATTAAATAGTGTGACTGCAGGAAATCTACGAAGAATGCAAGTCGTCGTTTGCCGATCAACCCCATACGTGATGTTGGTTGGCACGAAGAATGGAGTTCGTTAAACGTTTTTAAAAAAATGAATTGAGCTAGAGAAATAAGAAAACAAACTTGAAATTCGTGTAAATGCTGTGTATAAATAAAAATATAGTGTAACTCATTTGCATACATTTTAATTAAAAAAAAAAAAGCTAGAATATACAGGGTGTTACAAAAAGGTACGGCCAAACTTTCAGGAAACATTCCTCACACACAAACAAAGAAAATATGTTATGTGGACATGTGTCCGGAAACGCTTACTTTCCACGTTAGAGCTCATTTTAATACTTCTCTTCAAATCACATTAAACATGGAATGGAAACACACAGCAACAGAACGTACCAGGGTGACTTCAAACACTTTGTTACAGGAAATGTTCAAAATGTCCTCCGTTAGCGAGGATACATTCATCCACCCTCCGTCGCATGGAATCCCTGATGCGCTGATGCAGCCCTGGAGAATGGCGTATTGTATCACAGCCGTCCACAATATGAACTCTAACATGGAAAGTAAGCGTTTCCGGACACATACCATATTTTCTTTGTTTGTGTGTGAGGAATGTTTCCTGAAAGTTTGGCCGTACCTTTTTGTAACACCCTGTAGAAGCAAGCCTCAGAGAAACTAAAATAAAGAATAGACCGTAAACATTTAAATTAAATCAAATAAGCTTCAAGTCGACGAGGTAGTTTTGTTGAACTTGACTCATTAGTTGTGACTCACGTGATTTTCTCACATTTTCATTTGTGCACCAAATTTCATCTTCTTTTTTAGACCACATCCAGAACTTACCATAATTTTACTATTGTGTTAAATAAAACATCAGGTGCGTCCAATGATGTTACGATTCCTGTATACTGACCACCATCGTAGGTTACCAGTGCCAGTCATGCTTGAGCTGAGGCTACTTTAGCTCAACTTTTGAGCTCACCATTATCATCTACTGGAGAGATGTTAACTGGGTTATCTACTGTCAAGTCTTGCTCGCTCGTGTTTCTGTTATATAAAAGTAGACTTTTATTAGAGCTACAATTTCTGTCAGCGTAAGTCACAGTTAGGTTCAGTTCCTCACTTGAAATAATCATAAAATAGATTTCTCTATTTGCACTTAGTTTCTTCGTTTTTTATCACTTTTGGCTATGTGCCAAGCAACCATAAACACAGATGGCCTACCTGACCCAATCACGTTTTTATAACAAAGATGGCAGTTGTAACAACTACCATTCTGACAATGAATGTTTAAACAATGGAAAACGTAGTGCTTAGTTCAATGATTCAAATGTACTACACAAGGAAGCCTGTGGTACAGAAAAGAATTAAAATTACTTACTGAATAAAATTTAAGACAATCGCCCCTCCTTCCCTCGCAACTAGAGAACTCATACTTTTTTTTTTTTAAGTAGTTAAAACTATGAAGGTTACGTGGTCTACAAGAGGAACTTCCACACAATCTACAGAGAAAGTTAGAAGCCGATGGGCAACCTGCCTCCTACGCCAACTAGCCTCGGTCTCCCCTACGCTTTCAAGTATTGTTTAATACACTAATAGCTAGTTTTCTGACCATACACATTTACTTGTGGAGGTATCATAATTACTTAAATTCGGCCTACGTTTCATTCAGTATTGAATCCAGATCTCCGATGGTGAAGGTTCACGCTGTTTCTCTTTTGTAAAGTTTGTAGTATGTTTTGGAGTAAATCTCAATCATTTAAAATTATTAGCTAATTACCTGTTCGTTGTTTCGAAAAACTTTGTTCCAGCTCATCACTGATTACAGTATTTTGTTAAAAAATGTGCCAATGGTTGTTCATTAACATTCGTCGACTATCGTTGATTTTACCACACTTCCTTGGTATGTCCCTACATGGGCTTTTCACTGTAGAGATATATAACTACTGATCGCCTTGTTTGAATATCGTTTTTGATTGCGATATTCAAGAAACCTGTGCCGGGAACGTCACGTCTGCATCTGTAGTTCTTGTTCCACGATGACTTTAGGAAACCAGTACTTATTTAGGCAACTCAACCACGACAGAAGTCGATTCTAACGTCACTACGAAGATCTCCGGATATACAGTTAAATAACTTCATCTGGTTTATTCAATTAATTCCTTTCCTCACAAAATAAAAGTAGTTCAAAACTTCAAAGTTTTAAATTTATTGACATTATTTGACAGTGTGACTGCAAGCGTTTAAGGTGCCGGGGAGATACAGCTGGGGAGGTACAGCCGGACAAGGTTAGAATCCAGGATCCAGCACCGGCCGTCCTGGATGCGGTTTTATTACTATTATTTTTCTTCGGACTTTGATCCTCGTCGACTGTGAGACGTACTTAGTGGCGGGAACGGATTGAGGAAAAGGAACAGGAAGGAATTCTTCCATGGCCTAGTAATGGAACCATTCCAACATTCATCAGGAGTGATTTAGGAAAACAATTGAAAACCCAAATCTGGATGACCGGACGGGAATTCGAACCAGCGTCCTACGTGACGAGAGGCCAGAGCGTTACACTTTATCCACCATGCTCGCAGTGACTCAAAAAATCAGTGAGTGCAACACAGATCACGTTTAAAATCCACAAGGTAGTCATAAAAACAAATCGACCACAGAATACGGGACATCAAAGGAACAGAAAACAGTTGGCTAAATAAGATCAAAACGGACGTTTGGTATGGTCGCGTGCAAGGTATTCCGGAAAGTTGAATACCTGAGCAAAGAATAAAGAAAATTTGGATAGAGGCAGCAGATAGACAGATGCCATAAAGGTGATTAGCTGGTCCAACTGCGACGCATTGCGACAGAGAATCGAAAAACATCGTCAGTGCTGAGGAAAGACTCAGTATTACATCAGTTTATCTTTTCTCTCTTCTCAACTCTTTCGGGATATTTCTTTTTCCGAGGATCCCTGCTTAAAGAGAAACGGAGAGCAGTGACTGTCGCTCCTGAGTCTATACCTTTCTCAATGGCCACTAGCATATAAAAGGAATAAGCTTCAAATTTTAACGTTTTATGTATTACTTCACAAAAAACCAAATATAGTATCAAAAATTTTGTATTCAAGGAGCGTTTAATAGAAGTATAGTAGTAGTGACGAAACTTAAGTGGAGGTATAGTACATCATTTCTTTTAATTCTGCTTTGAGTGAAAGATAAAGACGAGATTGGATTCCAAGGGTGCGAAATTTAGAACGGTTTTGTTAGCAGCTCTATCTAAAAAAAATGGAAAATGTGAACATGAAATATTTTCTCAATATCGCCCATATCTTTTAATCAAACTGTGATCATGTCGATACTGGCCACCTGTTTACAGGCTACCAGTGTGAATCATGAGGGGTGGGGGGTGTGGGAAGAAGTGAGTTCCCGCCCGAATTTTAGCCACGGGTGTTAGGCACGGTCTGCCTAACCCATTGGAGAATGTGCATCCTAATATACTTATAATAATTTTGATAAAAGTGAATATTAGTCCGTAAACGATCAATACTACTAGCTTCAATATTGACGGAAATACTGATCGTCCAGGACCGTATTGAAGTGTCCTACCAATTTTTACTTTATCCATGATATATGGACTTTGTGAAAGTCTGTAACTGTTTAATATAATAAGGTATGCAAATAATTTTCTGCGACACAGTTAATTTATTAAAGTAACTGTGTCGCAGAAAATTATTTGCATACCTTATGTCCTACCAATATTGACGGAAATTATATTTTCAGTCAACAGTAATTTTTTTTTTTTTTGCTTGCAATCGGCTTGTGGCCATTTAGCCAGCACTCAATGTATTTTTATATCGCGTCAATGAATCTTTCCCAATATTTATGCGAACGCTCAATTTGTAGGACAACAGAGGATACAAACTTAACCTAAACACACATGCTCTCTGCCGGACTCGAAGCGGCGAGTATTGGTACGTGCAGCCTCTACGCTACCGAGGCCGACATTCAGTTACTATTGAAGAACAGTTTGAACGTCTAGGAGTTTTACTGTCAATATTTCCTTAAATATCAGCTGCTTGTAAGACCGCGAAGAGAAAACGTGGCTGACCCACAAAACCCCGACCATGCAGCAAGAATACATTTGCTATAATGAGTATTAATGAGACTATTAACGCATTTATATTGAAGCATATTGATACGTGCTTCATTATAGGAGGTCAATATTGAATCGAAAATAGACAATAAACATTGATCTTCTGGAGGTCACAAATGATGGCGCTAGCCGTGCGAGAGGCTAGGTGGGTGAGTAGGAAAACTGAGTTGTAGCCCACAGCGTTACATGAAAACATTTGTAGCGTTGGCTTTGTGTCAGTCAACTGTCAGCAGACCTACTTCGTACGATATATCTGGTAAGATCAATAGAAAACGGAATCTTTCGTAATTCCGACCCTCAATAGTCTGGTTTTATGTATAAATATATATCGAGAAAAACAAAAACTCCAGTTTGGTTCAGTGCTGTAGATGACACGTCGTATAAGGGCAGTTTAACCATAAACATAGAATTTTTCATTGTTAATGCTTTGATATTTTAAAACTACTTGTTAAAATTTGTATTAAACAAGGATATGGGATTTTGACTCCAGTATTTAGAGCCGGTAATTTGCGACGGTTTGGACTGATTTATGTAGATAATTTTGCGTGTAAATACTTGTACGCATCTTTCATTTTTATTTCCGTATGTTTCATGATGATTGTGAATTATTTTGTATTAATTCCGATTATTTTTTATCGATTTAAATGTTAAAGTATTGTTAGAATTCGAGAAACGTTGGTCGAAACTTTCAGAACAATTCTAGATGTTTCTATAGTGTCTACATAAGTGCGCAGAGAGAGTTGTCAGTCAGTAGTCCAGCAGGGAAGTGTGTGAGTTTATCGCTGGAACATTTGTTTATGTTTGTACTTAATATCTTTCGATGAAGTCAATGCCTTGAAAGAAAAATACACAAAATGGAAAGTGATTCTTTGAGAAATTATGTCATACCAACCAAATAACTTACAAGTCGCTACCCTTAACAAATTCATGAATCGTTTAAAATTTGTCATTTGTATTGCCTTATACCCGTATTATTTAGTTTATAATAAATCAGAAAATTTACAGATCGGTAAGCGATCTCTAAGCAACTGTTGTATGGTTTCAACTATTGGCAAGCATGAAGTAGGAATTATTGTTGAAGGATCTTTATTCACTGGTGTTGCAGCCATCTAGAAAATAGTTGTCTATGTGTGACACTTCCTATTTAAAAAAAAAAAAAAAAATACTAAAGAGGGTTGTTATTAATTTTTAGAGAACTTTTTTCTGATAAGGATTTTTTAATACTGCAGTATACAATCTTGTTGGATAAAACTTCGAGGCAAATATACAGGGAGAGACAGTCATTGTGAATAAATACTTCGTATTGGATAAGCGATTTTTGTGATAGAGTTTTAAGTGTACCCAACATGTTTCTCTAATTGTTAGGTTACTAAACTAATGTAAATGCTCTGTTTATAGTGATTTTAAGTGAAAAAGGACATTTTCAAAGGTTTTGACACATTGTCTGTAAGCATTTAATACCAGGTTAAACAAAGATGTTATTCGTGATCGTAGGTCCATTGAAACTTCATACGATAATCAACGAGTATCGTGATTCCAATTTCAACAAACTCCCTAGCTTCATACTTTGTAGCACGGTTACTGAATGACGTTTTTCCTGCCACTTTATCTATCAAGAGAGACATAAACCCGCTCTGCAGCGACCTCGTCCCACACAGAGGCCTTCACCGCAGTTGAGTCCCAGGTCAGCTCCTCCTTCCTGCAAAATGCATCTGCGGGAAGGTCCTCCGCCTCCCCGAAGCAGTAAAGCGACGGCAGCGCCGCGGCGGCGGCTGCCGCTGAATTATTGCCGTCGCGACGGTCCTCTGTTCCTCTACCTGACACGGCGCCGTCTCGCAGCCAGCGCCATCTCCGAAATGGATCCGCCCACAGCGCCAGATGAAGTACGACGACCAGTCCATAAGTTGGTTCCCAGGTAAAGTTACTACACGCTGTTGCAGAGTATATATACTCGTAAGACAGCCGTCGTGCAACTTGTTTAGTGAAGCGAGCGAAGCTGTGATATAATATGCTCACTTTAAATTAGCACTTACGACTGTTCGTAATGAAAGCTGTCGTGATAAAAATAACTTCTTGTCTAATGATTTTGGATATTTTATTCATGATCCGCAGTATCATGTTCAAACGTTAACGAATTTCATATATCATCTGACCTAAGCAAGATTCATATCAGATGGTCAATTAACATTATTTTAAAAACAAATCTCATTGCTATTACCTCTTTTTTTCGGAGAGAACCCAAGAAAAGGCAACAAAAAATACAAAAAAGTAAGCTTAAGTCATATTTTAACAACAATATTACCATATCTCATACACCTTCCTGCAAATTTTCCGAAACCTTTTTCAGCTTTTTGCAATAAACAAAACTCATTATACTGTAAAAACATGACAGTGTATTTCGGAAGTTAAAATCCTTCAGAATCCCACTAAGTTATTCTTGTTAAGTTTCACGAAATAGTTAGCAATCAGTATAAAATTAAAAGAACTAGCTTCCAAACTTGTCCGAAATGACGGATTGAACGGAGTTTCCTCATAAATCTTTTTTTCCTATTTGATTATATACAGTTGTTATTAAATAACGCTCACAACTCTGAGATTCCAAAGGTGGATTCCCACGACCCATGCATTTGTCGGCGATGCCTAGTTATGTACAGCGTAAAGTAATTTTGCAGGAAAGGTTAAACGAACTGGTGATATTATCGAGTGGTTTGGAGTCTTCTGCAAATACCTTTTGTAATATGGGTCAGTGGTTCTGATGAAAGTATTCTTTTTTGAAACATATGTGTTGAGAGATAATTTTAAATTAATTAATTTATTGGTATCTATCGGCCTCCAGAAGTTTGGAATTTTCGGGAGAACATTGTTAATTTTGAGCTTGGCTAATGAAAGCAGCGACCGTCGGGGGGACATTATTACATTTTCGATCAATTACGCGAACCAGGTAAGCGTAAGTGAAACGTCATCAAATGCGTGACGCACGCCAGATTTTTTTTGTTATATATATAGTGTGGTCTGGAGTTATTCATCAGAAGACGTAGGTAAAATATTGATAGTAAGTAATAACTTTAAAGGGAATATAGTGCATTTATGATTCATCCAATGTACCAATACCTGTAGAAACTTTTTAAGTGATTTTTGCATCTGTTTCCATTTCATAACGTCGTTTCGTTCAGGAAAGTACCACAGACACTGTTGATTCAGTAACATTAAAGGTATCTTATCAGTGGGGTTAATAGTTTCATATTTCCAAACGCTGAAGCTTTCTTCACTTCTCAATGTGGACACTGTGAGAATAGTAAATAAAAAACAAGAAGTCAAAAATAAGAAAACATTATCACCTTATTTTAATTAATCCCCAAACCGGGAGATATACTTATTTTCAAAATATTTAAATTTTTTTCCTGTCAAGAAAAGACAAATGATAATTAGAAATTCTGTCCGATTATAAATTAATTCTATTGAACATGGTTTGGATTATTATTTTTAGTTAATGAAATCTGGTACCAATGTCATTTAGCTAAAGCAATGGTGACATAATTGTATTAAGATTTTTTTATTTTTTTTTATATTGAACACACAGGGAATTTTAACATAACTCTGATGATTTAATTCAATATAGTATATATTAATATTCCCAGAAGCTCCTATCAACCTATTCTTTGTTTTCCATTTTGAATATATATTACTTTCGTTAAAAAATTGTACAAACTTGGATGATATAAAGACACATAAAGCCATTGCTGATATTTTGTTCCTTCTGTACTTATTACTGAAACAGACTTTTTTTTATATTCTGTAAAGAAATTAATAATGTGTTTGCATACCGCAAGTAATTATGACGGAATAGGCGAAAATTCAAAGAGTTTAACATCTCGGTTTATTGTTGATAAGGTAACTTCAATACGAAGTTTTCCGTCTTCGATGAAAATTGTTACGGTCATGGTCGTTTGTATTCCTTATGAATGAGGTTTATTTGCTATAGTAACAGGTAGAAAACTCAAACTAAGTATTTAAATATATATATATATATTGTTTTTTTTAATGGCTTTTGTCCTTATAGCCTTTCAGCCAGCAACTGTGTTTCTTTTTATTTTCGTCACCAGTATTTTACTCTTCTAGTGTTAGTGGACCGAGAGTGGTAGTGTAACGGCTAGCGTTCTGGCCTCGCATTCGGGAGGACGGCGGTTCGAATCCCCGTCCGGGCATCCAGATTTAGGTTTACCATGGTTTCCCAAATCACTCCAGGCAAATGCCGGGATGCTTCCTTCAAAAGGCAATGACCGAATTCCTTCCCATTCCTTGCCCCCCATCTTTTCCCGTCTCTAAAGACCTCGCTGTTGAGAGACATTAAGCAGTAAAAAAAAAAAAAAAAAGTTAGTGAAAGTCACAAATCAGGAACCAGCAATTAACTTAACTTACTAGAAATTCTGCAGTTAAAGAAGGGTATTTAATCGGATTTGACAGAGGTAGCAGAAATATTTGAATTTTCTTCGAAAATAGATAAGCAAGAAATTTGATTACAATTTATTCGCGTCACACATGGTGTCTGATTATTCTCAAATCAAGTACTTTAAATCACTAATATAAACATAGTTTCCGCTATATTAGTATAATTTCATACCATCTGTCAACACTTTTAGAAACGGTGCTCTAAATTTAAGTTAGAAAAATTAAATCGTTTTGCACCATAAACTTTAAACTGTAAATTTTGATTTATATATCATAAAAGTACCTCAATATCAAAGGGATTAAGCTATTCAGGGAATTGATTTATATATTAACATTATGCCAGCAAATGATGAATTTGCAGGAAAACAAAAAATCTCAAAATAGTGATTTTTGCGATTACAGAAGTATCTAATCGCTAATCGCTGTCCTGTTTCTACAAAATAAAAATTACTTCTTCAGGGACCGAGTTGATATTCAATAATGGTATGCTTGTGACTAAATTTACATTACTTTCGTTAACTATGTATACTTTTAAAACATATTCGTCATTATTCTGTATACGATATCTGATATTTGGTATTTATACTATAATATTTTCGATTGCAGTTTGAGGTGAGAGTAACAAAGTGTATTTATGCGAATTCAGGGATAACTTATAACAAAAACATTTTGCCTCAGTACCATTGAATGGAAATGGGAGAAGTGCCTATAACACTATTTAGTTGAGAATAAAATATCTGCATTCTCGTGTTCTCGGATGGGCATAGGAGGAAGTAAGGCAAACTAATTTTTTACAAAACACCGTTTACTTTTTTCCTTACTCACACTATGCCTGCAGTTTCGAATCTGTTTTTATTTTCCTTCGAGTCAAGCAAGTTTAATCCATTATCAAATTCAAATTAAGAAGTTGGTATGCCTTGTGTGACAAACGAAGACTAATTTTGATCTGCCAGGCTAAAATCTTTATTTGTCAGATATAGTAAATATGCCAACTCCGTAAAACAACAAAATCCTAAAAAAAGTGGGTGAAGTTTTAAAATACGAGGCGCGTCCAGAAAGTAAGTTCCGTTTGGTAATAAAATGAAATTGTACACAGATACAGAAGAAATTTTTATTGCACAAAATTCTACAACTCTTAAACTACTTTTCCACATAACTGCCGAAATTTTGCAGGCATTTGTCATAGCGTGGCACCAGGTTTTGTATACCTTCTTCATAGAAATCTGCCGGCTGTGTCTTCAACCATTTGGAAACAGTTTCTTTCAGCTCGTCGTCATTGGTGAAGTGATGACCGACAAGGAAAGACTTGAGATGTAAGAACAGATGAAAGTCTTGCCAGTTCTTCTGTAACCAAAGGTGGACGCCCACTTTGTTCTTCATCGTGCACATCACTACGCCCACCATTGAACTGTCGGAACCATCTTCTCACCATCGAATCACTCATCGCATTTGGTCCGTAAACATCGCAAATTTGCCGATAAATTTCACTTGGTTTCACTTTCCTCGCATTCAGAAACCGAATCACAGACCTGATTTCACAGGCGGCGGGATTTTCAATCAACGCCGACATTTCAAACAAGCACAACAAAGTGTACGTAACTGACAGCGATCTCCAAATGGCCCACGTTCTTCCCCTTGATACACATCGTCTACAGCGCAAGTGCGGAACTGCAATCGCAGCGCTGCAGCGGAGATAAATTGAAACGGAACTTACTTTCTGGACGCGCCTCGTAATTACAAATAGAAGTAAGATGTCCTGGAAATAGAACTCCAGGTATGATCCCTGTTAAGGGATCACAAAAGTGAAAACTTAAATTATTAATATTATACGTGCAATATATCATAGTTATTATAGCTACAGATATACTAGATAATAATAATTCCGTGTGGTCGTAATGAGCTAGAGACAGGGTTTCTATTGGCCGCGCGTTAGACCCCTGTCTTAGCCGCCTTAACCTAACCCGGTAACGTTAACAGGTACAGGGGAACTAAAGTTTAATTTGGAATCGGAACCACGGAAACGTTCTGGTGTACTGCACATTATTCATATTGCTATTCCAGAGGCGAAGGTCAGGTTAAGGACCTATGAAAATACCCGCGGAGACAGAGATTAGAACCGGGGACCTTTCATTCCCCAGTCAGATACCTTAACCACTGAACCACCACTCCGCAACAGATATACAGTAACATTAGCACGTCGGTGACGCGACCTCATAAGATCTTACCCAACAATAAATCACCCAACGCGCATAAAGAATTTTTCACTTCTAAAACTAAAACTCTACTTAGTGCACAACCCGAAGGTGGGTCGAATCTTCTCGAAGGAGATGAACAGTTTCAAGATATTGTGTCAGAGACGGAAAGCCAATTCCATTCCTCAGGGGATGGCTACAGTTTAACGCGGAATCAGAATCACGGAACGTCGTGGTGTAACTCCTATAATCAAATACAACTCCTAAAAATTCCTGTTCACGACGTGATTTGAACCCGTGACCGCATAGAGAAACTATTAGTAAGCTCCTTAACTGATGAGCTACCAGACCACCTTGTGTTGCATTTTACGTGTGCTAAGTACTAGTAAAGAAATCGTATAAGAACTGTGTGTTTTTATGAACAACATTGATAGAAATTGGGATTACTGGAGAACGCGATACCGGTAGAACTACTTTCTGCCGCGCAAAACAATGACGTCACAACATGGCGCCTATGACGTAAACACCATCCACCGCAGCAACAAATGTAGCTAACGGGAACTAGGGGGTTATCTGGGCGGGGAACAAAAACAGTCAATATATTAACACATATAAAAGGCAAAAACCAAAAAATGGTCTCGTCATCTCCAATAAACCCCCACCCGTCCAACTGTACAACACGATACCACAATCTCGAAATCAAACATTATTCAAAAAACATTTTAAAAATCAAACCGTGATAACATTTCCGAATATTCCGATCAACCATAATATACACAGCGATACCACCGCCCCTCAAAACACCGAACCATTATAAACCAATTACATAACAACCAACCAACACAACATTAAACAAAATCACAATCCATAAAAACATCAAACGGGAATAAAACAGCAATCAAGGACATAACATGACTGCGCGACTGTCTGTTCGTCCCCGGCTTTGGATCCATTATACACACAGAGCAAACACAGACCCCCTATAAATACCCAAACCAAATAAATATCGATATCCAATGTATCGAGAATTTCAACTCGAATTTGTCCGCGCAGACACAATGTTATTGTACCGGAATCGCGATCTCCAGTACACCTTAGAAATTAAGGTGAGGGGGAACGAAGGAAAGGGTTTACGGTTTTGTAAATCAAACGTAAACAGTTTTTTTTATTTGCTTTAAAGTATACGTATACAAAGTTCCATGAAAATCGGATAAAAACTGTGTGTTTATAGGGAGCACATTGTAAAAAAATGGTTTTTGTATATTAGATCCTAGTATAAACTATACTTTCAAGGCTATCCAAGCGCAACACGTCATAGTTATAGCTACAGATACTGTTAACATTATCATGTTGGCAATACGAACTCATAAGGTTTTACCCATCCATAAAACGTCCAACGCGTATATCATACGCACAACATGCATGTCGGTGACGGGAAGTCGTGAACGTATAAATTTACCCTCGCCCAACATCGCCTAATGCACCTACAGAAGTTTTCACTTCCAAATTTATTTTAACTATCTGTTATTTACAGAAATGACAAATCTCAAGTAATATAAACGTAATGTTACTGTTTTGTAACATCTACGTTTCTTCACCTAAAGGACCTAGAAGGAAATTGACCGCAGCTTTCAGTAAGGAAGTATTCTGACTTTAGCACAGAGGGTAGTTGGGGAATCGTGAAACTGATTTCTTGATGACGGTAGAACCTGAACGCAATCTCCCGCAAGGCACGTTGCTTGTGTCTTCTATTGGAGTCGAAGCGGCTACGCAGACATAACAACCCTGCTATATCCGTGAGTTCTCAGCGATATTGGTGTGTTACATTATATTTCTATAAACACCGATCAATCTTTCGTTAACTATCTACGGCAACAATGTTTTTCAATGTATTTAACTACGCAAATACGAATGTCCCATGTGTTTGTTATAGAACAGCGAAGACTGCCAAAGCTCTAAAGGAAAAGCACTCGTTTATCAAGCTGGACTGGAAACGACAAAGATAAAGCCTGAATCTAGTATTCGCGAAGAAATAGGCTAGAGCTTCGAAGCGTTCATTCAGATCTCAGTTTTCCAAGGTTTCCAGAAGGGCTGGCAATAAATTTATTTTCGAAAAGAGTTTTTCCTTGTAAACAACGTAAAAACAAAAAACAAAAACATATAAAACAAAACAAAAACATATAAAACAAAACAAAAACATATAAAACAAAATAAAAATATAAAAAAGTAACGAATACGAACCCTCCATTGTGGTCTACTGGATCGGAGATGAACACCGGGACGGTGACCATGATCCCAATTACTGGCCACCATGATTGCGGTATATAGGCGGTTACTTTCAACCATCTAGGCAAACTTAAGAGGCTAAAGAGCCAATATCACAATTACATGTTTCGGGAGAACTTTAAAAGAGCCATATGGCCGATAGTATTTTAATTAATAATTTTAATATAATTTATTGAATAATCAATAGACCATCATACATACATTTATGTAAAAAATGTATTAATAAGTAATTCACAAGAAAGTATTAAGCATTAATTAATGTGAACGAAACGCTTGTATTTCCTTAGAAAATATTTTTAAAAAACTAAGTGCGTAACTTGTCGTTTTTTATTTCAAACATAAATCCAATTTTTCATGGACTTTTTTGGGTTCTGAATTAGTTTTTAGTAAAGTTATGTTGGAAAAGTTTGTCACACATGTATGTCGAATCATAGAACTTCTCTTGGTGATTTTCTGGCTCACGACGTAGCTGTCAAATTAAGGGTATTAGCATACTGCAACCAACTACTAGAGGTAGTGGTAGATTTTTTTTTCCAAGCTTCTCCGAAGCTTTTCCACTTTTCTTTCGCATATCACCAACGGGATATGTTGTGGCAAATGAGGGGATCTTTGTTTGAAATTGTATTTCTTTATCATACTTCTTATTATTTGTAAATAAGACATGTGGGAAGACCATTTGAGTTAGCAATGAAGAAAAGACTCAATCCATTCAATTTTGAATTCGTGACAGTCATCGGTTACGTTTTCGTATTTTTTTTTTAACAGCCATTTAACGGTTTCTTTAAAGAAATTAAAAAATATGTTTTCAAGAATTAAATAAGAAAAAAGAAAACAGAGTACCAAATGAATTCAAAGGTGATATAATACCTGAGATACGAATACTCGTGTTTTAAAATCAAGAACAATTACTTAACCAGATACTGGTGTGAAAACACTTAAATAGTTGGCCTAAAACAACTGTAGCATTTTATTTAATTCGTTGTTATTGTCAGTAAAATTTGGCAAAAAAACTTAATTTTGATGAGGTCTGGTAGCTTGTAAGTCTTTATATCTTGCTGATGTTACTACTAATACTACTGTCGGTAAAGATGTATGCAAAAAATATTATCAAAGAGACGCACTAATATTCTCAAAAAGCCGCATGCAGATCGGGAGACGCGGTTTGCCGACTCCTGATCTAGGCGAATGCTGCAACAGTTCCCAATCTTCTCCTCATAAACTACACATTTCAAATAACAAAATATACACTTATCATACATAATACATATTTCGCAGACAGATGGCAATACAATACTTTCCTCTAATGTATTATGTACGCCAAACCTAAGAGGCCCGGAAACAAGACGGGCAAGAACTTAGTTCTTCCCCCCTCATGATTCCTCCTACCCCCTCCCAAGGTGGTGCTTTTTTGCCGAATCGTAGAAAAAAAAGAAACAAGAAAAGGAAGAAACCGAATACGAACTGATAACAGTGGGAAGGGGGCCTTAGATGCTAGTCGTTCATAGAAATAACGCTCATTCGCAATTTCCTTTACGGTAAATAAATAATAGTGTCCTTCACCGACACTTGGTTTAAGAGGTCAACCAGAGCAGAGGTCCGAAGCGTTAAAAATTGCATCCTCTCCATCAACGCACGTCGGCGCTACCTACGAGACTGCTGCTGCAAGTTTCAGGAGCAATTCCGACGGATGGAAAATGTACAAGCGAACGACGCCAAGGAGCGTGCATACATAGTCAGATCCTGGAGAGACGAGCGCCGGACCGGGACTCAGTGAATAAAAAAAGAGAACACACACACACACACACAAGGCCGAGGGGGCAAGCAGGGCGAGAAAATAATTCACGGGGCGGCGGACTCCTTCTTTATGGTCCCGGAATTGAATTCGGTGCGCGCGCCGGCTTTGTGCCGCTTTGAGGACTTTTTCATTTGCTCGAGAACTTTCTTTAGAGTCGTAAAACAAGCTACGTATTGTTATGGAGCTAGCTGTGCAAACCGTTCTTTTTGTCAGGGAGAGTGACGTTGCTCCTATCAAACAGGGCACTTTTGTCCTCCAGTTTTAGCCCATCACGCGCGTTGTGAATGTACGGGTCTTCCTGGCACATGTTAATTAATTAGGGAATTTTATTAGCTCAGCAGCAGAGTTTATGAGTCTGAAATCCGGTAATTTTTCATTATTTTACAATTTTTTTGATGTATAAAAAAGTCGTGATTACTTCATTTCAGCCCTTATCCTATTAACGTCGCAGAGAGTCAGATTGATTTAATCAAATAATGAATTAAGCTGAAAATTTCTGGAAAACAAATTACAGTGTTCTGTTTTTCATGTAATCCGTAGGCGTCAAAGATTCTAATAACTATTGATCTCAAAAAATGATACAGCACTGTATATTGTTAGCACTTATCAATCACTCATTAATCTTACTTAAGTTCATTGCGACCTTAATGCATAGTGTGTGAAATTATTACAATAATTTATGACCGATGCGAAAATTTAACGAATAAAATGAATAGTATGGTTTGTAATAGGATGAAAGAAGAATTGTTTAATGTAATAAGTACGTAACAAAAGTCGACACCAGTTGCTATCTAGAGGCTTGGCTTATACGCACGAAAGTCAGGGTTATTACTTTTGCCTTTCATGAGTCAAATTAAAAAAAAAATCGTTCCAATTTATCAATTTAGATTAGGTGTTCATGGAAAAACCACGTTGGAATTAATAATACCTTTGCCCTTGAAGGAGAGAATTCTGAAAAATTCCTTTCTTAAAATATGATGTGGCCATGCCGAAAACCTTAATATTTAAAATGATACCCCATTTTTCAATATTGTTTAGAAATTAAAGGAGATAAATGGATCGTGATACAAGAAAGTGTTGTAGATATATTAATACTTTTGCCCTTTAAGGGTCAAATTCCGAAAAATTCTCTTATTATAATATGATTTGACCAAATCAAAGACTTTATTGTCTAAAATAACACATCTTTTCCCGATTTCGGTTGGATATTAAGGGAGCTGAATAGTTAGTGACAAAAAAAAAAAGTTATCAAAATAATATTTTTTTGTCTTTTATGGGTAGAATTCCGAAAAATTCATTTCTTAAAATATGATTGACCACGGTAGATATCTTAATCATTAAAATGATATCTCATTTATCTATATCGATAAGCAAACAAGGGAGATAAATGGCTCGTGACTTAAAGAAGCGTTGCAGAAATATTGATAGTTTTGCCCTTCAAGGGTTGAATTCTGAAAAAATCCTGTCTTAATATATGATATCACAAAAGTAGAGATCTTAATCATTAAAATTATATTTCATTGAACGATTTCAGTTAGGTATCCAGGGAGATAAATGGCTTGTGAGGCTTGTGACACAAAAAAACAACATTTTAGAAGTATTGACAATTTTGCCCTCTAAGAATCTAAAAAATTACTTTCTTAATATATGATGTGATAAAAGCGGATGCTTTCATCTTGAAAATAATACCTCATTTATCGATTTCGGTTAGATATGAAGGGAGATAATGGTTGTGACACACAAAAAAAATAAAATAATAATACCTCGTTTCTTCCTATGATTACTAGCATTCTAAATATAAGCGCATGGATCTTTCAATTAATCGTTTATATAAATAAAAGATCACAACTCAAACAAGTATTAACAATAAAACTCTGTTGCTGCAATTCTCGTTGAGGTCGTTTTAATCCTGTGTTTAGTTAATAATTAACAACCATGCACTTGCCAATTTTTTGTTTTTCATAAAGCTGGGGCTAAATTAGAATGCAAAATTGGTAATAAGAGGCTTTAGAAATATTAGAGTAAATGACACACATTAAGTTTGATTTTCTCAATTACAAAAGTAATTAAAAGTATAATACACAATCCAACACTCAGATAAAGGTATCGCGGCCGTTACCAGTCACCGATATTCTTGTAAGTCGTCACAAATATTACAATTAAAAATTAAAATTATTTGTGTTATCTTAAAGGCTAAGAGCGATCAGTATCACTGGTCGACAAAGTTTCCTTCACAAGAAATCTGATTAGTGAATGTAGTTCATTTTTTCATACTGAATTCAGTCAGAATTTTTCCATCAGGCACAGTTTTTTTGTGACAGCTTCGTTTTAAAACTTGATTTAAAACTATGTTATATGTAGCAATTTTATACAAGCTGTATTTAAGGAAATTATGCAGGGTATCCAGGAATAAAAGGATAATCCTGCAACCTCAAATATTTCACTTCATGTCTTCCTATATGACAAAATTTTATTTTAGTAATAGTCTCACCATTTTCGAGAAATTGATTCTTTTGCATTTTTTTTCCGAACATATAACTTTATTCACTTTCCATTTCTACAAATTAAGACCTTTTGAACCCTGTTTCTATACTGAAGGATGTTTTAGTCATCTAAAAATGTTCTTTTTTCTTAAGACGTTAAAAAAACTTAGAAATATTCTTTAAATCATTGTCATCACTTTTTTTTCTGCATGGTTAAAATGCACAAAGGTCTCTTTAGCAGCTTGAACTACCATAAAACAATCAATTTATAAGAAGTATAAAATAATTATACCGTTAAAGATTTTTATAAGTTTTTAACATATTTTTTCAAACAGAACATGATTTTAGATAACTCAAAAACAGGGTTCATAAAGTCTTAATTTATGGAAATGGAGCGGAATAAACTGAACAAAATCACATGTTTCGAAAAAAATTTAAAAAATTAATATCTCGAAAATATTGAGACTTTCACTAAATCAAAATTTTGTTATATAACAGGAAATGACGTGACCTATCTGGACACCGTCATGCTGAAGCACCAAATGACATGACTGTGCGGGTTTAGTCATGTTTCGACATGTGCAGACCTGTTAATCTGGCATTGTGACGTGTCATTTTTTAACTGACTGTGAGCTTGATAGCACTAATATCACTAGTGAAATATTTCCTTCCTTTCTGTTTAGAAGTGTATTGTGTACGTTTTGTTGTAGAGTTTTCTTTTTTCATCATACGACGAATGTGCGTAAGTCTTGCAGATAATTTTTGATGTATTTGCGGTGAGCTGACCTTCGTGTCTCAGAGGCGAAATTTTACGCGACTTGTGAAACAGTGTTATAAACTTTACTTAGGCTGTCAAGTGGGTGATTTTGATAAGAGCTAGGCTCCAAATGTAAGCTGTGTTTCGTGTGTAGACTGTTGACTGGGTGGAAAAATGGTACACATCATATGCAATTCACTATTCCCATGATTTGGAAGGAACCGAAGGATCATCTGATTCTTATTTTTGCTTAACAAATATTAAAGGAATCACATCTAAATCAAAATATGCAGTTAAGTATCCACATTTGCCATCTGCAATGCGGCCTTTCTTACACAATGAAGATTTCTGTGTACCAGTATATGCAGAAAGACCTTAACTACTTACTTTGATTCTAACCAAGCTCAAACTGAAAATAATCCAGATGATCATGATTATAAAAATGACCCTACATATGAAGGCAATAACTGTTCATAAGAACCATACTTTCCCAATCAACGGTACCTTAATGACCTGATTCGGGATTTAATTCTACGAGGGTGGTCTGAAAAGTTTCCGACCTCAATGTGAAGATGGCAGCACTCGTAAATAAAAGCTAGCGAATTTCGTTGTTTATCTGTTGACAGTTACTCACCAAAGTTATTATTATTATTATTATTTTAATGGCTTTCGGCAACTTAACCATTCAGCCAGCTCAATGTGTTTATTATATCTCATCCAGTGATTTGTTTCTTCAGTACGTTTATGATTCCTAAGTATAGACATCACAGGACGGACAGGACATTCATACGGACTCACAACACTTAAACATCCATGCCCGCGGCCGGATTCGAACCGGCGACCTTCGCCACGTGGAGGCAGTGCTATAGCCCCTACGCTACTGAGGCCGGCTCGCCAACGTTTCAGCCATTTTGGACGCGCAGTTGTTATGTGACAGTCGCTTGAGTGAGTTGATGTGAGTGTTTTTGTGAAAATGGGCAAAATCGAGTATCGAGCTGTCATTAAATATTTGATTATGAAAGCCAATACGCCTACGAAAATCAAAGATGAATTGGATTCTGTATATGGGGACTCTGCACCATCACTTACCACAGTGAAATTTTGGGCAGCTGAATTTAAACGTGGCCGTAAGAGCTTGGGAGACGATGAACGTTCGGGACGTCAAAAAACTGCAACTACCGACGAAAACATCGCCAAAGTTTACCAATTGGTCCTAGACGACCGCCGAATTAAAATGAGAGAGATAGCAGAGGTTATGAACATTTCAAAAGACATATTAAATCAACATTTAGGTATGAGAAAGCTGTCTGCGCGTTGAGTGCCGCGTTTGCTCACATTAGACCAAACACGTGTTTGAATGAACATTTCCAACGCTCTGTTGGCGCAGTTTAGGCGCAATAAATCCGAATTTGGCGCCGATTAATTACTATAGATGAAACTTGGATACACCATTAAACGCCCGAAACAAAAATACAGTCCAAACAGTGGACGGCAAAGGGAGAACCGGCTCCAAAAAAAGCAAAAACTGTATTTTCGGCTGGGATAGTGCTGACGACTGTTTTTTGGGATAGTCATGGAGTTATTTCAATCGATTA
This sequence comes from Vandiemenella viatica, assembly GCA_031002005.1. Lineage (NCBI taxonomy): Eukaryota > Metazoa > Arthropoda > Insecta > Orthoptera > Morabidae > Vandiemenella > Vandiemenella viatica. The sequence goes on along the minus strand of JARYHS010011408.1, from coordinate 259,782,678 downwards.
CCTTCAAAAAGGAAAAACCATTACAGGAACATACTACGCATCATTTCTTGACAAGCTGAAGGCAGAACTTGCGGAAAAAAAATTGCGCTCGGAGGACAGAAATTTTCGTCAAATGAAGAGGCAATCACCTTCGTGAACAATTATTTTGCAGAAAAAAACGCCGAGTACTATTTGGGCGGGTTACAGAGATGGGAGCATCATTGGGAGAAGTGTGTAGAGTTACAAGGAAAAATAAAATAAAAATTTATGAAAAAATGTCATGTATCTTTGTTAGGTCGGAAACTTTTCAGACCACCCTTGTATATAAACAACAATCTGAAGTTTTGACTTCCGAACTCAAAAGTTTGAATCTGCTCCAAAGTGATTTAAGTAGTTATCGCAGCCACAATAGTAAATTTAAAGAGTGCTTTTCTGAAGAAAATGGTATTGCGTCTTGCAATGATATTTGTTCTGTTATGGAAACTCTTGAGCATCAACAACGGCCAGATGTGTGGCGATTGTTCATAGATTAATCAGTTTGAAGGCTGTCCTGTTACATAATGGCAATGAAATTCCATCAATACCTGTAGCGCATGCCACTGACGTGAAAGAGACATATGAAAAAATCCATTATATAAAATACTAGCTGACCCGGCAATGCTTCACTATTGCTGGACTTGAGTAGGCACATAGATTAAATTTTAAACTGCTGTTTCATTCATTTTCAGTTGGAAAGGGTGAGAGGGGATGCCCTTTGAAAAACATATGGAGGCAGTATTTTTCTGTTTGTTTCAAAGTATAAGTGTGCAAATTCCCATTGAAATCTGATAAAATATGTGGTTTTGTCTAAATTATGTGGAGGACGGGTGAGTTTATTAATTTTTTTTGACAGGAACCATTTTCGACATCCCCTCGACAATTCACCATAGCTTCGCCGTAATCGGACGAACGGTTTGCGGGTTTGTTAAAATTATGGGGTGTTATGGGGAAGAGAGGGTAATTAAGGTGGTGGAAAGAGAGGAGAGGGATTGGGGTTTTGTGAAATTAATGTGTACAGTATTTCTCTCTCTTTTTTAAAGTATAAGTGTACAAATTCTTATCTAAATTGGATAAAAAATGTGGTTTGCCTAAATTATGGGGTCAAAACGTAATGGGGTTGGAAAGGGGGAGAGGGGATGAATATTCGGAAACCATACGTAGGCAGTATTTTTCTGTTTGTTTTAAAGTATAAGTGTACAAATTCCTATCTAAATCGGATAAAAAATGTGGTATTGCCTAAATTATGGGGTGTTATGGGGAATAGGGGGTCACTTTTTGGAATTTTTTTTCACAGGAACCTTCGCAGACGCACACTCGAAAACTCTCCAAAGTTTCATTGCAATCTGATAAAAGGTATAGGAATGCATAGAAGACGAACAAACAAACATTGATTTTTATACATAAGATAAATGGCATATGTGTGACGACTCAAAGGTCATTTCTTTATTGCTTGGTTAGCAACTTGGGTTCACCAAATTTTGCCTTTTTTTACGAATGGGACAGCAGATATAGGAAGTCTCTCTACGTAATAAAATCATTGCCTTTGCGTGGATCTCTTATTCCTGTAAAGAAAAATGTGTCACATGTCCTTTTAGTGAATCCTGAAAAAAGTATATTTGCCTCCATTACATATTAAATTAGGACTAATGATAAATTTCGTAAAGGCTATGGATGAACATTCTGATGGATTCTTGAACTTGAAATCGAAATTTCCTGAATTCAGTGATGCTAAATTGAAGGAAGGAATACCAATACCGGTATAGGACCAAAAATACGATCATTAATGCCTGATGGACATTTTGATTTTCTGTTAAATCCACTAGAAAAAGCAGCTTGGCAATCTATCAGAAAGGTATGATAAAATTTTCTGGGAAACCATAAAGCAGAAAATTATCGTGACATAGTGGCTGGTCTTCTGCATTCTTATGCGGCCATGAGATGCAACAGGTTTTTAATACTGTAATTCACTTCTTGGACTCTCACTTAAACTTCTTTCTGGAAAATCTTGTTGCTGTCAGTGATGAGCACGGTGAGCGCTCTCATCCGCAAGTTTCTACAATGGAAAAGAGGTACCAAGGCAAGTGCAGTTCTAATATACAGGCTGACTTCAGTTGGACCAAGAATAGAGATGCTCCCGATGCAAAATAAGCACGAAAATCACTATCTACCAGTTTGTAGGCAAGTCAAAATGAGTAGTATATCACTTAGAGTTAGATAGTTAGTTACTAATTTTATTACCAAAAAAAAAAAAAAAGAAGAATACGTGATACACAAAGTCGTGTATACAAAAAATAAAGAATAGCACGGAAACTACATATTATAACAGGGAGGTTATAAAGGTTGGAAGGAAGAAAATAAAACAGTGTTAAGAGACAGAACTGTAGTAGGGAATATTCAAACAACTAACCACGGAATTAATATCAGGAAGATAGGTTTTTAATGAATATCAAAAGTGCAGGAGGACCGCTGAATGAGACATTTAGAAATTATTTAGCCTATGTTAGATAACTGTTGGCAGGGGAAGGTAGTCAGACAATTACATATAAGGATGGAGAAAAAGTTAGGGAGGATTTTGAAAAGGTAGAAATATTAAATAACAGGTTTGATACACCCATTAGGGACAATGATTCAGGAACCGACGGATGTAAATCAGAGAACAAACATGTCCGGCCAACTAAAATTTTGAAATTCATTCTGAGGATGTTATGAAGTAAGAAAGCTATAAACGCATAACGGGCTGGGTGTAGTTAGTGCAGGGGTCTTAAAAATAGCGGAATTAGACATCGTACCTTATCCTGAAATGTTATTTAGATTGAGTCCGGAAACATGCTGCTTATCAGAGGACTAGAAAATTGAAATAGTAGGACCGGTCCTTAAACGACGGGGGACAAATAGAGTTGAAAATTACGGATCGATCAGTTTGAGATCAGCGATAGGTAATTTAATGGAGAGTCAATAACATCAGAAATTGCCTGCAAGAAAATAAACTGGTTTTCAAATCTACGACATGGCTTTAGCAAGAATTTTGATACGAATCTCAGTTACTGGTCTATATGCAAGATATTTCGGATGAAATCGGCAAGAGATTTCAAATTAATAGTGTGGCACTAGATTGTTTTACGGCATTTGACAGAGAGAGTCAGAAGATGGTGGTAAGGTAAGAACCATTGGGGTTGAAGAAAAATTGATTTTCTGGGTAGAAGAGTGCTTAAAGAGTGAGCGGAGGAAATGTAGTATCAAAACAAATGATTTATTAGGAACACATATAAAAAAATACAGTTTGATTGTGATTATAGGGTAGGGAGGTAATTGCTTGCTGAAGACGTGAAGTGTAAATATCTTGTATAACATTTTATATAATAAATTCAGCTAGGTAGGTAGTTGGAAAAGTTTTCAGAAACCTTAATGGAATTGGAAGAGTGGTGAGGGAAAATAACGGAAATGGCTTATAAAAATTTGATCAGACCACTTCTTGGATTTAGTGGTGTAGTATGGGTTTCGAATACAAAAGTTGGATGAAAAGAAGGGCTGCAATATTTGTCTCTGGAAATTACTGCGACACTCAGTAGCTGATATGATAAAGAAGCTGAAATGGGATTCATTGGAAAATAGGACGGGTGTAAAGACAGTGTTGGAATTTTTGAAAGCGTATATTGGTGATGAAGCGTGGGAAGGTATTGGCGGAGGAATTAATAGTGGTGCATGGAAGGCAAAAGATGACGACGACTTCAAGCTGGCACTCGATTTCAGGTTTAATGGAGAGGGGAAATTTTCTACTTAGAGTGTGGGTTATCGATGTTCAGAGTTCTTCAGGTAGTGGGTTAAGGTATTTTATTCAATTTTGTTACGTTTAGATAAGTTTGGTTAGTGGATTTATTGCAAATACGCTATTAATAAGGAACTAGAAATTTGTAATCTTTTAGTGACTACAACCTGAATTTAAACGAAGAATACTCAAGCGCAATATTCACTGCATGGAAAAAAAAAGTGTAGATGGGGAAGAGGAAACGAAATAAACTTCATGAGTTAAGAGAGTACGTGATGTTATTTCAGTTACTACTAGTCAGATTTACAAAGAATTTGGCAGTATGAGACCACTTATCAGTACGACGTACAGAGCTTAATACGTGAGCGGTTAACGCTCTGGCCTCGCATTCGGGAGGACGCCGGTTCGAATGCCCGTCCGGCATCCAGATATGGGTTTTCCATGGTTTCTCCAAATCACTCCAGGAGAATACCGGGACGCTTCATTGAAAAGGTCATCGCCCAATTCCTTCTCGTTCCTTGTCCCCAGTTCTAATTACCTCGACGTCGACGAGGCGTAAAGCCATAAGTAAAAAAAAAATTACGACGTTGCATTATCTCTGGCCTGGATACATGCACTGATTCGGTTGAGAAAGGTGTCATATAGTCGCATCCTTTCCTGAGGCCAGCTGACCCGTAACGGTTGAAACTGATGTTTGATATTCTGTATACTGGTATACGGATGGAGTTGACGTCAAGTTGGTCCCAAACATCGAGGACAGATCTGGGGATCTTGCTGGCAACGGGAGTACCTCAGCACCACGCAAACAGTTCTTAGAGATAAGTGTAGAGCGTGGACGAGCATCTCCATACTGTACCATGAGAAGTAAAACAGGTGGATGCAAGATGTGCTATTGTGCCGTTAGAGTTCCCTCAATCACTATCTTTCGTGACCTGAAGTCATACCCGATGGATGCGCCCACACCATGACGCCAGCAGCAACACCGCTTGCTTCTCCAAAACATTGGTGGAATTGGCTTTCTCCTCAGGTCGCCGCATTCTCGCCGACGATAGTCATCCGAGGTAGCGCAGAACCACGATTCATCGTTGAACGCATTGCGTCGTCATTCATTTGTTCAGCGATATTACACTACATCGGATAACTATCGCTGGCCAGTATGGTAGCGAGCTGGGATTTTATTCAATTTTGTTAGCTTTAGATAAGTTTGGTTAGTGGGTTTATTTCCAATGTATTGGAGAATCACGACGGTTTTATGGTGGGGAAAACCAACGGGTATAACTTCAGGTTAGAAAAAGAATAAGGAAACATTTAAAAAAATACGTTTCCATACGCTACAATTATTTTATTAAAAATGCTGTAAATTCATTCTGAAGAATTTGTTGTAAATTAATTATAGCTTAAATATAGCATTATACCCTGTTCACTCCGAACTGGCCGCTCAAGGTCATATTAACATGGCCCCCTCTTCTACTCACTACCCCCTCCCTTACTGCCTCTCTGAACCAAACGCTGAACAATGTAGCCGAGTGCCAAATTTCCCCTTCGAATGTAGGGGTAAGAGTAGCGGGGTGGGGATAGAGCAGGCTGACCTTGATCCGTCTCTGATAACTAAACGCACTATAGCAGGTAAGGAGGCGATGATTTAAACAGCCTGGAAGTGGAGTACGCTACCTTAACTGACAGGGGTGATTTGATTGTTGTGTCAAGTATCTAACTACAGTCTGACCCACGAAACGCAAGATATGTGTTCAGGTTATGGACCCTGAAAGTTACGAAGTTCCCGGATTTTTCGATGTGACATAACCTCAAACACTCACTTACCAACCCTAAATTAGTTATGAACCGCTACAAATTCAGCCATTTTTATAAATCAATCTTGATTTGAGAGTTTAAAGAGTAATCAAACCTGGAAATGTTTCAGTTGGCTTCAAGCTATGTTTTCGTCGACTCCTAACGTAAAGGCTTATTTTCACTACCGTGTTCTGAAGTTGCAGTCCCTGGAGGTTCCTCTCGTGACAGCCGAAGGTCCACAAAACGTGGTATCTGCACTGCCGCCTGCTGATACATCCGACAGGAGTTGATCAATACACGTTCCGCAAACAGGCGCCCTGCATGGCGTGATGCCCGCCAAACCAGAACAGTCACGGAGGCGAGGCTTCACTACCACAGCTGACACACTGTCACCAAGTCACTGGTCGGACTTCAGGGCGAGTGGAAGAGAAGGCCACTAAGCATTCAGCCTAGTCAGCTATAAGAATCGGCACAAAGAAGGACCCTTAAAGCGACACCTTATGCATTTATAAGCTGGTGCTATTCAAGTAAAAAACTAATTTTGTGGCAAAATGTTTCGATTTCCCGTAAAGATGTTTTCTGTTTTGTTTATAATAACACATTCTTGATGTCCATAAAGCTTTAATGAAGAATTTAGTTAAGTGTTTGCTTAAGTAAATTCTTCACGACAAATAGCTTTTAGCTATCGTTATTTCTTGTTATGAATTACATGGTGTGATATGCGGTTTACATCAGATAAAGTATTTTTAGAGCCAATATTAAATCTTAATAATGTTTTAATTTTAAAATTAATATGTCATTTGTAAGTACAAAATCCTTCATTTATCTATTTCTGTTAGGTATGAAGGAAGATAAATGGCTCGTTACAAAAATATATGTTATTGAAATAATGATAGCTTTTGCCCTTTAAGGGCCAAATTCCGAAAAATTTCTTTCTTAAAACATGTTCTGTCCACATGGAAGTTCTTAATCTTTATAATGATACCCCTTTTATCCTTTCCGGTTAGACATCAAGGAAGATAAATGGCTAGTGACAAAAATATATGTTATTGAAATAATGATAGTTTTGCCCTTTAAGGGTCAAATTCCGAAAAATTCCTTTCTTAAAACATGTTCTGACCACAGCGAAGTTCTTAATCTTTATAATGATACCTCTTTTATGCATTCCGGTTAGATATCAAGAAAGATAAATGGCTCGTTAAGAAAAAATATGTTATGGAAATAATCACTCTTTTGTCCTTTAAGGGTCGAATTTGGAAAAATTCCTTTCTTAAATTATGATGTCACCATGGCGGAGATCTTAATTGTTAAAACTGTATTTCATTTATCGATTTCTGTTAGGAATACGGAGAGATAAATGGTTCGACGTACAAAAAAAACCTATTTTGGAAATATTGGCATTTTTGTCCTTTGGGGTCGAATTTGGAAAAATCACTCACTTTAAATGTGATATAACCAAAGCGGATACATTCATCGTTAGAATGATACCTCATTTATCGATTTCTGTTTGGTATGAAGGGGGATAGTGGCTTGTGACAAAAAAAAAAGTTTATAGAAATAATATAATGACCTGAAATAGTCTGTTCATTGTCTGTTATAAACAACAGAGAAGGAATGGACGATTTCAATAATTTTGTCAGTCTATTTGTTTGCTCCGTTAAGGCAATTCATGCAAACATTAAAGGACCGATTTTAATGGGTTTTCGAAAAGTGTACAGTTTATGATAGATGGGATAAAATATGTATTTTTCAGATATGACATCATAAGAAAGCTGCCAAATCAAGAAAATTATGTGCAATTGTTTTATAGTATCAATTCGATTTCATTGCCTGGAGATGAAAGTGAGTTTCGCAGTAAAAATGTTTGAAATTGCAGAATGTAATGAAAGTCCAGTTCAAGTTGTTATTTAGGGTGAAGCTATCCATTACGGATGAAGTAACTCCTGCTCTTTTTGGTGAAGGCTCAGGCTGACCTAGTGCCCTTTACCGTCATTACGGTGGCGGTCGGCGGCTTTTGTTCCGGGAAGCAAACCAACCTGATTTCGGTTTAACATAGTTTTCAGAAACCACTCCAGGATAATACCGGGATGATTCCAACAAAAGGCCATGGGTGAACTCCTTTCCGTTCCTTTTCTCAGTCCCCTTCCTTTAAGGTGATCATGTACTCTGATGCCTATAGAACTGATGCCATGGGCTAGCATGGCGGTGAAAGTAGGATCTAGATGGTTATTACGTAAGAGCCCTTAACACCCTATACTAGTCTCTATTCTGGGCACTAAGGCATGACAAGGAAACATGAAATAAAGTTTCCAGCACTATCAATTACACTACACCAATAAAGTAGATAAAAGCCGATGTCATTAAAATTTGATGCTCTTGTCCATGAATCGTGCTGCCATATGTTCTTTACTCTCTTTCGCTGGCAATGTTTTCATTGTACAAGTAGTTTAGATATTCAAATAAGCAGCTGCCTTCAGCAAAAACATTGTGTCCAAACCTGGTGTAATTTAGATGTAATATACTTCGATAAATGCCTGGGTGACAAAACAGATGTTGGGAATTACAGGTAGAATTTATAAATTCACCGAAAACATCCCGACTCCTGAGTTCTGTGTGGCAGGCAAAGCTTTAAGTATGAATTCTTACCTAAATATCAGGGTCCCCAAATTTTTTCACTACCCTTTCAATCAAAATAAATGTTTCCACGGAACTCCTGCCCTATAATTTTATTATTAAAAAGTTAAATTTCCTATTTCTCAGTTGGAATAAAGGTTTTCAACTATAAGGGGCGGTGAAGGAGTAAGGGTGCTAAGGTAACGTCCACACGGATGGTGAAGCTACCTCGGACCCCACGCCTCCCTTGGAGGGGAGGAGAGAGGCGCCCCCCCAGTTGGGACACCTATAATTGAAGATAACGAACCTTAGGTTAATACTTCAAGTGAACTTAGTTACCTGTGACATCCAGTTATGAACCTAATGAATAACATTGCTTGTATTGCGAGGACAGGTAAAAGAGAAATTCACGATACTTTCTGGCTATTTCTTTTTTTATGGCTTTACGCTTCGTCGACGTTGAGGTCATTGGAGGCGGGGAACGGGAAGGAATGCGACCATGGTCCTTTGAAGGAAGCATCCCGACATTCACCTGGAGTGATTTGGGGAAACCATGTCAAACTCAATTCTGGATTTCCGGTTGGGTATTCGAACCCGCATCCTCCTGAATGCGAGGCCACAGCGTTACTTCTCACCCTCCTCGCTCGGTCTCTATGTATTTCTTCATTGACGAGATAAATAATGTAACTCTCATGTATGAAATGGTTCATCTGAATTCTCCACTTGGAACATGTTGCAGAATTTCTAAACTATTCTTTGATGAGCATTTGAACTTCGGGTTTATGTGTCCTGCATCTTAGCCGGTTCAAATACTGCCGAAAAAATGAGTGGAAATATTTAATTTAACTGTGGATTAATCTCGTCTTGTCCGTACTGCTATACTGTTAATGCTTACGACAGAAAAGATCTTTATGTGAAACAGAAGTTTGGCTATGAACTTTGATAGATAGATATGACCCGCGTAGGTCCAATTACTATCATATACATGGCTGTCACCCTAATAACGAATATAATGCATTAGCTGTTGAAATGTTGCGACTAAAGAAGAAGATGGATAAGTTGAAATAATATTTTCTCAGTGTCATTATTGATTTATGGGTCTAAAGACTAAAAAAAATCAAATATAAATATTTACTGTCTAATGAAACCACCAGGAAAATACAGTTTTTAACGTACGTGGTACAAGATTAACAGAAGATTTTTGATATACCCAGAAAAAGTCTTTGTACATTGAAAAGTAAAAATCATGGGGATCAAAGTAAAATAGATATTCAAGTGTCCGCAAAACATTTTGGAATGTTCATTTTTAAATCCGCCAAGAGATTTAATTTGATTGAATATATAATAGCCATTGCGTCAGAGATTCAGAAGATTTTTCAGGTGTCATGTAAACCGACAAAATCTGATGAAACTTTAAGGAATATTACAGAAATTACTGTACTAGAAGCATCCCCCTCGTTGACAGCCTTGTGGCTATCTGATTATGTTTCATTTTACTCTAACAATATAACTTCTTTTACCCTGTTTGCAGCCTCTCCAGTCACACCAATGAGTACTTTAATGTCCCTGTTTCAGGTAAGATCAGCTCATGATACTTGTATTATCTTCTCCCTTTATTAATCAATATATTCGTCCTTTTTTTCAATATCTTGCTTTCAATAACCTTTTTAATAATGATTAAGTATATACAACTATTTCTAGTAAACTTATCCACTTTTAAGTAATTTAACTCAGAACTTATAAAAATTTAAACAACAACACTTTGTAGCATTTACTGGTTTCAACCTATTACTATACTATGTGTTAATTTTACCTATCTCTGTCAATAGTTCATCATCCTTTATCGTTTACACTTGTATTTCCTTGTTCATTCTTCTTTTATTTACTTATTTTTTTTAAGAAATGTTTTTTACATGTTCACCATATACAGGGTGTCCAGAAATGGACTCCCTGATTTCAAAATTAAATATCTCGAAAACAAAGATCGATAGAGGAATGCAGTAAACGGTATGTTTATTGTGACAGCTGTAAGAAGTGTATACAGCAGTGTGAAATAATAGTTACAAAAGCTGCTAACAGATGTACGCTGTACAGCTCATATCAGCATACACAAGTGAAATAATCGTATGAAAACAATCTTTGCAAACAATCACATCACAATGTTTTCAAAATGTTCACCATTGGCACTACAGAGGTGGCGCAAACGAAGAATGAAATTCGCCATCACATTTCGTAGTGTCTCTACCGAAATGGATTCACATGCCGCAGAGATCGCCGATTCCAGCTCGTCCAGCGTGGCGGGATGCTTCGGGTAGACCATGTCTTTCACTGTGCCCCACAAAAAAAAAGTCACAGGGAGTCACATCCGGCGAATATGGAGGACAATCCATGCCTGCACCAGTAAATTCTGGATATCCCAAAGCAATGACTCGATTCCCGAAGTATTCCTCAAACTGCTGTATACACTTCTTACGGCTGTCACGATAAACATACCGTTTACTGCATTCCTCTATCGATCTTTGTTTTCGAGATATTTAATTTTGGAATCAGGGAGTCCTTTTCTGGACACCCTGTATTAATGTGCAAGTCGCTCTCTGCATTTATAGTTCTTAGCTTGGTGCATATGCTCAAATTCAATACAATTTAACTATCCTTACAACTATTAACATGTTAACATGTTATTTTGAATATATCATAAATATCCACTTCTCTGTTATAGTATCAACAAAAATTCGAGTGTATTCTGACCTGCGTAAGCTTTATCATTCCGTGTGGAAACATAGAAAAGATTACGACAAGTCATTATGGCTCCAAATTCTTTAATGAGCTAAAGATACGTAGTGTTAATTCCAAGCTGCCGTTTTTTTTTAATTACTGGCTTGGATATGAATTAATGGTACTAATTGCAGAATGCGATTTAAAAAGTTTAAAACGGTTAATATACTTAATTTGAAAATGTAGATCCTTTCAGCAATTGTCAATCCATTTTAAAAGAATGTGAAATTCTATTTTTTCACTGTGTAGGGTCGGCCATTACATATTAACTGCCCCGGAGAAAGAATTTGCAGAGCTCAAACATTGCCAATCGCAGTTCCATTTTGTCGCGAGTGGTTCATCCCTCAAATCGACTCCGCTTCATCCTACGGTCGATACGTGTAATAATATCTCGCAGTGTTGGTCTCGATCTGCTGCGCCGTAAATGTTTTGCGGCTCAACAAGTGCCCGGCGCTGCGGTCGCGCATGCGCAATGGCGTATGTCGATACGAGTGGCTGCGGCCCGAGCCGGTCCGCAGATGTCTCTGGGCAGCCTCCTGCCTTCCACAGACAACGCCACGCACACACCAAAGATACACATTCTCAGCCTTCCACTGCCGTCTTTATTAATAGCAGCTGGGTTTTGCGGAATGACGCGTTATTTATTTGACAGTCTAAGCACGGAGAGTGGACAGATTTAAATACGAACATTTTCAATCATGACGCAGGCTTATTACTCTGCTATATCTGGTGCTCGTTGCTATGAAAACATAAACAATATCTCTGACGAAGGCTGCAGAATTTCAGCCGAAAGCTTAGACTGTCAGATGAATAACGCGGCTTTCCCGCAAAATCCACTTGTTGAACAGATATTATGTTGTACCTGAAGTTTCGACAGCCTGAGAAAGGAATATTTGTTAATTATTTAAATACGATTAATCTCAGTGGTTAAAACGATTAAAATTTCATTTTGAAGAGAGAATAACTATCTTACAAATATAAATGCTTACGGAATTATCGCTGCGTTGTTATATTCTCAATTCTTCTTTTCCCGACGTTTTGATCTAGTCTTCGGTCTTCACCAGGGGTCTTGTGCCGAATCTGCTAAAGGTTGTGCTCTTCTGGAGACCAGCGTGGCTAGTTGTTTATTTGTACTGTCGATTGTCTGACTATCCAGAGATGTTGTTTACGATGTAATATCTGTGGGTCCAGAGTTAATTATTTATCCAGCACACATTTCCAACTCTGGATAAGACCATAACCACCATCTTTATTGATGTTGTTTGGATGTTTGAATATTTCAATAGCCTCTCTTACTTTTCTTTGAAGATAACCTTCGGTTTTAGCTAGTACTCTTGTATTGTCCCACAATATTTCATGATCTTCCTCCATCTGGTGTTCGGCAATAGCTGATTTTGTGTGATGCCTTAAACGGGTGTGACTCTTATGTTCACGTATCCTCACGGATACAGCTCTTTCGGTTTCGCCTATATATACCTTCCCGCAATTACAGAGTACTTCATAAATTCCACTGCTTTGTAAGAGAGACCTTCGAACTTTGGCCGTTCTAAGGTTTTCTTTCACTTTGTTTCCACTTCTGAATATAGGAAGAATTTTGGATTTCGTTAAAATTCTCCCAATTTTTTCCGAGACACCTTTCACCTATGGCAGCACGGCTTTCTGTTTCTGGTCTTCATCAAGACTTTTTCTTTTGCTTAGTTGACATTGCATTTAATATCATGTTAAACCCATAGCCGTTATGTCTCAGTGTCCGTTTAAGATGTTCTTGTTCGTTTATTAAATGTTCCTCGACCGCGATTCTTTCTGCCCTGCAGAACAGCGTTTTAATCAAGGCTCGTTTTTGTGATGGGTGATGGTGTGATAAAGCGTGGAGGTACCTGTCTGTATGTGTTGGTTTTCTGAATACCGTGTGTCCAAGCCTGCCTCCTGACTGCTTTTGCACTAAAACCGTTCTCTTCGCGCTCCATTGTAAACTTGATCTTTGGATGGATACTATTAATGTGATCGAAGAACTGTTTCAAATCTTCTTCTCCATGAGGCCATATCACAAAAGTATCGTCTACATATCTTAGACAAAGTGATGGTTTCTTGGTTGCAGTCTCAATGGCTTTCTTTTCAAATTTTTCCATAAACAAATCCGCTTTGATGGGCGACAGAGGGCTGCCCATTGGTATTCCTTCTTGTTGTTCGTAAAACTCTTTGTTATACTGAAAGTAGGTATAGGTAAGACAATGTCTGAAGACCGACCTCCATTCCACAGTGAATTATTAATCTATGATTTCCATCACGTCGTTCAGCGGTATGTTTGTGAACAGTGACGTAATGTCAAAACTTATTAACAAGTCGTTGTCAGATAAATTAATCTTCTTAATTTTTTTGACAAAGTGCAATGAATTTCTTATATAAGCGATAATCCCGTAAGCATTTATATTTGTAATATGTAATATGACGCCTGCGAAAACAACAAAATCATTTAGAATAACAATCTGTTTTTTTTTTTTTTTTTTTTTATAAACTAAGAAGTCATATTATATCTGACATCGTTTCTTGGTAACACCGTTTCTGAATATTCTGTATAGCAAATATTAAATATCGTTTTATAAAATTAATGAAAAATTATCCCTAGATCCTGAGAATACAGGTATAATACTTAAAAGAATTCGTAACACAAAACAAGCAATAGATCTAAATAATTAAGTAGTATCTAATTAAAATTGTTTTCTGAATCCAGACACACTTTGTCAAAAGTACTAACCTCATATTTCATTATTGTTATTATTAATTACTGTTAACAAACTGGAAATCGATATGAATTAGATATGTATGAGTGGAGACTTTCCCGGCGTACTGATGCAATATAATCCTCTGGGGTGTACAGCCGAATGGTGCTGTATGAACAGGAAGTTTCGACAGCTAGCTCTGCTGTCTTCATCAGGTGTCAGGTCTCTTCTAGCTGTCACAAACTGGCTGTCACCGCATAGACCAGACACCTGAGGAAGACAGCAGAGCTAGCTGTCGAAACTTCCTGTTTATACAACACCATTCGGCTGTACACCAGACAGGAATATAATGAATTAGATAATCAATTACTATTAAATGTGAATTAAAAAATTATTTCCAGTAAAATTTCATTGAAAAAATGATGTGACTGAATGTTTTCCATTGAATTTTCTAGAAAACGTTTATTAATATTACTACGGTACAGAGAAATTTGATCATATATTTCAGTCTTTGTTACATCTTCTTACAATAAATTTCTGTGGTGGAAACTATAAAAGATTCATAGTTATTCCGGAAGTACGAATAAATCGTACAGGGAAGGCACATACTAAGTGTTTAAAATTAATTTACTATTCCATGGTAACAGAAATTTTAGTATAATCTGCTTTACTGCTCAGAGTATTAATTTCTTAGGGATGTATAGAATACGTACATTGTTGCAGAGATTCAGACTGTCTAAACACATGTTATTAATACATAGTCTATAAGCCCAATATTCAGGACTGAGTTGTCGTCTTCGAGCAACCAAAATGATAGAGCACCTGTTTACATCCCTGCAAATATTAGAAACTCTGAAAATAATTCAGGAGAAATTAATGGAAATAATGAAAGCTGGTCACTTAACCAGTTCATCTCCATAATTCTTTACAATTCTGCAACTGAACGAATTTATTCCTTGTGTTTTTCTCCATTCGCCTCGATTTCCAAGTAAAGAGGCCACAAAATTTATTTCTTTTTCCTCCGAGAAATAATAACAAGAGAGTATATATAAATAAGAATACAACTCTTCATATTATTAAATCAGAAAAAATTAACGCCAGGATTGACTACTACACGAATTATTTCCTGAACATGAATTAAGCGTTTATAATTAAATTTACAGCTACGTTTTTCCCTGTAGTCAGCATACATTAGCTTGTCAATCCTCTGAAATTTACAAAGTCCACCATAAAAATGCATTAAATTTGTGAACTGAGTATCAGAGTTAAAATTTTGAACTTAACTTCTTAGAAGGTTATTTAATATCAGCTGCTGAAATTCCCTTCCTCATTGTACAGTTTGCAGTTGGCAACATTGTTTATAGATATAACTAATGGATGGTGTATGCCGATATTGAGACTGAACCAAACGGGAGGTAGCAGTTGACATATAGTCTACAGTAGTGTCAACATACGTAGTATATCAATAAAACAGGGTTGTTTGTTCACTAAGGCGAGTGTTCCTTCATTATTCTGCCAATAATTAAAGAGGAGGTAAATTGTTTGCTGAAATTTACCATTCCATCGAATTGGAAGTAAATGTCAACAGAAAATTTACGCAACATTCGGACCTAACATGCATTGCTAGTTACGTTTTCCTTTCTCGTGAATTATAATTCAGTTGTTACAATATATATTACTAGACTATAGGTTCCATGCCGTGAAATAAACACTTCAGTCCTGCTTAGACATCAGAAATAACGCCATGTTCAGTAAACTGTAAAATATTTCTGCGAACAAACTGATTTTAAAAAAAATTTTTATTAATTAAAATGCATATTTCATGTGACCAATTAAGTTATGCAGTTTAGAAATTCAATGCGTACCGAATACACACTCAGCAAATTGAAAGTAAATAACAGTTTCTAATGAAAAGAATTTTTTTTTTTTTTTTTTAGAAACGTTCATAAATATTGGAATTTGGAAATAAATTAGTTCTTTACGTAATTATTTCCAGAAAATTTGCGATTTAGAAACAAAACAACTTTGATTGAGGTCCTTAGGTATCAGAATCTTGGCATACACAATCTACACAAACTTCTTGTAGTGTTGATAGTGTCAAAAATTTGTAGGGTACTAAATTTAAAGTCAGACATTAAGCATTAAATGACAACATGATACCAAATCTACGTTGAAATCCCATAATATGCCGAAACAATTTTTTTTTTTTAATCAATGTAATATACGGTTTCAAGTAACTTTAAAATATAGTAACTGTTAATAATTTTCATCTCTATAAATTTGTTTATAATACTTCAAGATGAATATTTCAGTGTATCTGAATAAAAATAAAATAAGAACTTGATAACTGTTGTTACAGAAAGCCTTCACATTTTGAAAGATTAATTTCATCTGCAGCGCAAAATAGATATTGTACGTGTCCTATTTCACAAATCCACAAAACAGATAAAATATTATAAGTATAAATTTATGAAGCAGATCTTTCGACAATGCAGGTCATGGTAATGCCTTCTTTGTACGCATGCGCCGTAACCTTAACGCAGACTGTTACTCCATCTCCTGCGCCAGCCGAGGATTATGCAAACCGCACGGCAGAGCTGCCGGCTGATATGTTTATGTGACACAAAGCCTCCCCTGCCTTATAACGCTTGGCCGGCAGAGCAAAAAATAAAATTCGCCCCTTTCCTTACACGTGTTTGCGCTTTAAATGCGATTCGTGATAAAAGGTTTTATTTCGCAGCTCGTATGGAGATGCATTCGGAGAAGATCTCGTTCTAAGTTTGCAAGTATGCGGAAAACGTCAGTTCTACCTTAATTTACTAAACTGTTACTTACGAATTTCGTCAAATGTACTAAGTCATAATTTAAAAATATACTATCTGAAGCATTTTATTTTATTCTAGCTCAATAAGCAAATTTCATTTTATTGTATTTAAGTCTTTGGGGCAAAACAGATAAAATCGTAAATAGTAGAGGAACACCTTTCCGTTCGCAGAACACACTGTAACAGCCCTAATACCTGAATTTTGAATAATATTGTACTGTGTGAAATATTTGTAGTGAGCCAAAGTTTGCTTGAAAGTGATTTGATATGTTTATTTTGTAATTTCTTGTAAATAAGTGTATATAGACTTTGTTTTAGGTAAGAAAATTATTTAAAGACCATTTAATATGTTTAAGAACCGAATGATGCAAGAGAATTTATTAAAAGTTTGTAATTACTTGTATTAATGTATGTTACGATGTCTACAGGACAATTTTCCACCATTTGAAAGGATTTCTGTAAATAATTTTGTATTTAAGTATCTATAATTACCATTTCTAATCATTTTGTAATGTTATTAATTAATTTTGTATCAATTCCGATTGTTTTTAATATGTTTGATTGTTTGAGTGATTGTTAATGATCGAGAAATATCGGGCGGATGCCTTTGAAGAATTCTCGTAATTTCGATAGACTCTATATAAACAGATCGCCTGCACAGAGAAGTTAGTTTGCATTCAGTATTAATTCAGTGTTACAGAGACATTCATGCAAGTCAGTATTGCATCTTTGGATTGTAACAACTATGCTTGTGAATGTCGCAGACTTGTTTTGATTTGTTCAAAATAAACGAACATCTTCACATAACCTTGTTTTTTGGTGGACTTTATTAATTAATTAATGCAGTAAATAAAACCCACCAAAGAACCTTAACATGGCGACCGTTGACATGACGAGAAGTTCTTAAACATCTGTGGGATGTTTATCTTCTAAAAAGAATCTGCAGAAATTGCGACGGATTATCGGCGATAAACCTGAGAGGAAATTTCGACCGGCGACGACACGGATTTGACGGCCTAAGGCGGAGATTTTTCATCGGCAATCGGCTGTAATCTTCCGACGACGAGTGGATTTCCTTCGGCCTCAAAATCGTCTTCCTACAGTGAATTGTGAAAAGTGTGGTTAAGTGTTTGAAGTCAGTGTGGTGCTTAATGATTAATTAAGTGCTTCTAAGTGAAATTTAATGTGATACAAAAGTGAGGAATAACTGTAAGTACGGCATTGAATATTCAAGTGATTTCTTTTGCATGTTATAGTGTGACAGATTGGAAAGATTTTAATTTTACTTAATTTTGTTTTTTTATATTGATTTGGCTGATTACTAAAAATGGCGGATAATCAGAACCTGCAAGCTTTTCTAGAGTCATTTGTAACCAATTTTAATGCAAAATTGTCTGAACTTGATGGTAAACTTGATAGTAAATTTTCTGAATTTAGGAATGAGTTAAAAAGTGATAATGACAACAAATTTTCTGAACTTGATGGTAAATTTGACAGCAAATTTTCTGAATTTAGGAGTGAGTTAAAAAGTGATAATGATAGCAAATTTTCTGAATTTAAAAATGAGTTAAATCTTGACAGCAAATTTTCTGAATTTAAAACTGAGTTGAATCTTGACAACAAATTTTCTGAAATTAAGTCTCAGTTTTCCGAAATTGATGGCAAATTTGATAATAAATTTTCCAAATTTGATAGCAAATTTTCTGAAATTAATTCTCAGTTTGCTGTAATCAATGATCAGTTTTCTCAACTGCAACAAAACAATGATAAAACATTCTCTGATTTGACTAAATGTTTTGATGTTAAAATCGCAGAGCAATTTCAGGGTTTTAGCTCTCAATTCAAGGAAGATATTAACAATTTAGATTCTAAATTGGGGAAGGTAGTAACTGAATGTCAGGAGAAATTTGAAAAGGTTACAAAATTTTGTGAACAGAATAAGGCTGAATGTGAAAATTTAATTTATAAAGAAGTCAGTGAAAATTGTGATAAGATGAGGGAGGAATATGTTGCTTTATTCCAAGCTAATGATGTTAAAGCTACTGAGTTGAGACAGGAAGTGGTTGGTTTAGGGAAAAATATTAATACATTGGTAAATCATCAGGAACAACTTACCCAGGGATTGGAGACAACCCAATCTAACGTTAATCAGTTAGAGAAAAGGGTTACTGGGTTGCAGATTCAATTAAGTCAGGTTCCCTTAACAGGTAGTCCAAATTTCAGTGTCGATGTAAAAGAAGAATTTGAATTCTATGATGATAGTGGGAGGCTTCACCCTATTGAATTTATAGATAATTTTGAAAGGTCAGACTACTTTAATTTGTTACCCGATAGTAAGAAAATTGCACTTGTGGGTAAACATCTAAAATCTTATGCTAGGGCATGGGGTGATAGACAAGCTAGGGAAGTGACTGACTACAAGCTGTTTAAAGAAAACTTTTTGAAACATTTTTGGTCGACAAGCAGGCAGATTCAAGAAAAGAGAGAGTTGATGACTGGTAGACCATATAAACCTGGTAGGGAAACTCAACATGACTTTTTTCATAAATGTTGGATCCGTTGTAAGTATTTAGACCATCCTTATGGAGAGGAGGAATTTATTGATTTGATAGGAGCTAGGCTACCTCAGCAAACAAGAAATTTAATTGCCACTTTGGATGTAGTAAATGTGGATAGAGTTTCTGAATTGTTGAGACGCTTGGATGCCCAGGAGTCATTCAATGAACAACATTACCACCATCAACACCATAGGAGGGGCAGCAGGAGTCCCCCTAGAAGGGGTAATGGGTCAAGGGATGGTAGATCGAGGGTACGGGATTGTAATAATTATGCAAGAAGGAATGATAATGGGGAAGTGAGAGAACAGAACCCTCAATCTGAAAGGGAAAGGCAGCATGGAGGGCAGGCAAACTAAAGACCCCCTCTGTGACGGGCCCCGCAGTGGTGGGTAAGATTGTGGGTCCAGGTACCAACTGCTATAGCGTTAATACCCTTTTTATGAATAATCCCCGAGAAGATTTATTGGAAGAGGTAGAGGTAGCAGCAAGTGAATTTCAGGATAAGGTTATGATAGATGTAATTAATGATGTAAAGGTTGATAATAAGATAAAGCGGGAAGGGGACCACCATAGTACCTTATCACTAGAATCAGTGTGCGAAAGTAATAATTTTCATGTAGAAGATTTTCGAAATGGTCACTGCTTAATTACAAAAAGGGGTGCAGAATTTATAGTGCATACTACAGTGTGGCTATCAGAAACTTGTAAGGTCCAGAATAGCATAGTTGGGACTATGTGTGCTTGTATAGGTGGTAATGAAGTTTGTAGAAGTGCTGAAATCGAGGAGTTTCTCAGGTATCTTGAAGATGAAGGTGACACAGTGGTGTGGATAGGAGACCCAGATGAGGAGGAGAATTGTAAGTCAAAGTATTTGTGTTCTGAAGAGAGAGAGGTTGAAAAGACTTATGTACCCATCCCTAAGTTGGAAAAACGTCCTAATTTTGACCTAGCTGATACGTTATTTAGCTCTTTATTTGGTGTAGATGATGACATTGAAGAAATGGGTGGGAGTAAGGATTTATTTGAACCAGTTTCTGATGTGGAAAAATGTACAGAATGTGACTTAGATGACAATATGTTTTGTACCCTCTTTGATGTGGAAGCTGATAGTGAAGTAGTAGTTGCTGAGAAAAATAATTATTTGGTGGATGAAGTCAGTAAGCCAGATGTTAAAACAGTTTTAGGTACTGATTCATATAATTTGGTAAGTTTAAGTAGTAATCAGATGATGAAGAGTGGGGTTGGGAGTAATGATGGACTAAACTGTAGTAGTGAGAATAATAAATTTGTATTACCAGTTGAGTCAACAGCATTGCTTTTAAGTGACAATCAATTTACTAAAACAGAACCATTTTATGTCTCAGCTGTTGGGTGGTTGTACCAAAGTCTGTTGTCTGAGATGATTGGAAGTTTGTGTTTCTGTATGTATATAATGAAGCCTGGACGCCAATCATCAATACTATTCGCCGACAGCGCGACCGGGACGCATTACACAGCGCGTCCAGATCAACGGGAAGTTCGGAGGTAACATAAGCAAGCAATTTGTTACTCAAGCATTAATGATCAGCTTACGGGAAAGTTTTTGCCTTCTGATTTTTCCTTCTATCGAACGATGTGTTGATACGAGGCAGGACCCCGGCTACGATTGGTTACAAATCTGACCAATCACGTGGCAGCATGGCTCAATATGAGGCCCGCAACGGATCCGTGTTGAACCATCAGTTTGATAAACAATTTATTGTGAATGCTTTGTTTTCGGATATCATCTTCGAAGGAGCGATGACTTTAAGCCCGTCCGCTACATGCCATGTGAAAAAAGGACATCAAATCTAGCCGTAACACCACCTTGGCATCGATTCAAGCCGCAACGAGATTTGACCCCTGCTACGACTGGTTCTACAGCCGACCAATCAGAGGTTAGCAGCGGTAATCTGGTCTAGCTCAGCAACTTCGCACGTTCCTGACCTCACTTCACCGGAAGATGGCGTCGATGATTCAGTGCGCCGAAATATCGTGTGATTACGATAACACCTCTATAACTCGGCTAGTCACCCGAGAACATTATTTGTAAATTAAATGTGTATACAAAAATTGAAGAAAACTGGAAGGTTAGGAAAAAGTAACTTACATGGTTCTGGGTTTCCAGGGAAATCCTGGAACCCACTTATGAGAATTAATTGAAATGCATGGTTTGGGGAGGGGTCCCTACATGTAAATATCTAATTTTGTAAATAAGTATGTCAAT
Organism: Vandiemenella viatica; assembly: GCA_031002005.1. Taxonomy (NCBI): domain Eukaryota; kingdom Metazoa; phylum Arthropoda; class Insecta; order Orthoptera; family Morabidae; genus Vandiemenella; species Vandiemenella viatica. Next base: position 259,761,368 of record JARYHS010011408.1, on the reverse strand, counting down.
TGATGCATGTAAATAGTTTGTGTGAGTACTTAAGTTCAGATGCAGATGTAAGCATTTCAATGTATAATTTGTGACAGTTTTGTGTAGAGACTTTTGGTATTTTCATGATGTTGTGACTTTCTACATTTTGGTGACAAATTATCAGCTGTAAAATGTAAACAGACTGGTGTAATTAACAAGCAGACATCAAGTGTGTAATTTGGAGTGAAAAAATTGTAACTTAAGGTGATGGCATTGAACGTTTGTTGTGTAAAAACAGTAAATGATAAAATGATTGGACCTGAGAAAAGACAATTATTGTAAACAAAATCAGTGCCATGGACTATGTGCAGATGTTGTATGAAGAATTGTATTTGTTCATTGTAAAAGTCATTATGGTTGATTGGTTGTAATCTGTTCGTGCCTGCATTATGTGTACATTCAACCTGCTTAGATTCGTGACGGATTCAATCAATTTTATCTGTGTAAAATTAAGTGAATCCTGGGGAGGGGTTGTAACAGCCCTAATACCTGAATTTTGAATAATATTGTACTGTGTGAAATATTTGTAGTGAGCCAAAGTTTGCTTGAAAGTGATTTGATATGTTTATTTTGTAATTTCTTGTAAATAAGTGTATATAGACTTTGTTTTAGGTAAGAAAATTATTTAAAGACCATTTAATATGTTTAAGAACCGAATGATGCAAGAGAATTTATTAAAAGTTTGTAATTACTTGTATTAATGTATGTTACGATGTCTACAGGACAATTTTCCACCATTTGAAAGGATTTCTGTAAATAATTTTGTATTTAAGTATCTATAATTACCATTTCTAATCATTTTGTAATGTTATTAATTAATTTTGTATCAATTCCGATTGTTTTTAATATGTTTGATTGTTTGAGTGATTGTTAATGATCGAGAAATATCGGGCGGATGCCTTTGAAGAATTCTCGTAATTTCGATAGACTCTATATAAACAGATCGCCTGCACAGAGAAGTTAGTTTGCATTCAGTATTAATTCAGTGTTACAGAGACATTCATACAAGTCAGTATTGCATCTTTGGATTGTAACAACTATGCTTGTGAATGTCGCAGACTTGTTTTGATTTGTTCAAAATAAACGAACATCTTCACATAACCTTGTTTTTTGGTGGACTTTATTAATTAATTAATGCAGTAAATAAAACCCACCAAAGAACCTTAACAACACCCTATATTTTGAATAAATTACGACGATTTCACAAAATTCCCCACTTCAGAAAAATACTAAAGAATCACTGTAAAGATCTTAAACTCTAATTTTTTAGTATTCCATACAATTGCTGATACATTTATAATTATAATTTAATTTAAATAACCTACAGCAAAATCTACGGTGGCAACTTCACTACACATCAAATTTCGCATTTAAAGAATTTTTTCTTAAATTCTTTCACTATTGCAGATGTATTTTTCAGAAATTTCCTCACTCCATTTCCTCACGATACAGATTTTTCCCATTTCTTTGTCTGAAATCAAGAACTAGTTTTTGATGATCGTTAGTTTTTCCTTAAACATAATACTTCTAATTTTTATAATCCATAACAGTTATTTAGTTTGGTTTGAGATAACTTTCTAAAACAAACCTAGCTGATCTCCTCTGCATCCACTAAACTCCTATATTTCAAACAAAAAAAATTGTCTGATACTACAATACCATACTTCAGCATTGAATTGACCAATAATTTGCATCAGAGTTCCCTCACTTTGCTGCATCCTCTAATTATCATCTACAATAAATACAAGTGTTTGAAACTTTTACTTCCACATTTTCATGCTATTTTATCTTAATTTCCTTTCAAAATCGTTACAAGTAATTTTCTGTATTAACATATTAATACCTCATTCTCAGTCTGAATAATAATTGGAACAGATCTGATAGAGATTAAAGTCTGTTAGGTCATTGTAGCAAAAATATTTCTTCGTTCTTGGATGCAAGATTGTTTCTAACCAAATTCCTTTATCAATTTTCAGTTTATGGATGTTTTAGTTCAGCAGCGTTCAATGTTGTGATTTTTCGTAGCGCCTCATAAACTAATGCAAATTGTTATTTTATTCAGTTTCGCAGTGAGTTATTCTACGACGATTGCAAGGTAGGGTTCCCTTATCAGATTAGGTGTTTATTGCAAAATGGCTAAAAATATATGCAGAATGGCTGGCATAAAGACAGGATGGTTCAATTCAAATTTTTCACCCAGATACAACTCCAAGAGGAGCAATATGTTATGCTGTAACCAATTAAAAGTTAAAAATGTCAACTATATTAACTTATACTCTTGACATTCGACTTTAAAGCTACGATTTAAAGCAAAACTTTGCCTTCTTTTAAACTTTGCTATGCGCCCAGTATGATAAATTTATTTATAGCTCATTCAATGCTGTAGGTTTTCATAGAATAAACCTTTTTTGCTACTTTTTAAATGTAGTCTGTAAATGAAAACTTTTTTGTTTATGAATAAATATATGGTTTAGAGCTCCGGGATGATACGTACTGTAAAGACGTAAACGCTCTTAAAAAATTTTGCACTAGTGTTAAAGACTCTACTTAAAAAATATAATTGCCAAATTTAGATTATTAAATTTTTTTAAATTAATACTTTCGAATACTATACACCGTTAGGCATCATCATACTGTTCTAAATAGGTTTTTTTCAAATGGTTTATTTTTTAATTCTTAAAATGTTTTTCGAAATCTATGTTACGTTGGTTCAGATGTTTTCAAAAAAGTACCACATTTCGATATAATGTCTTTATTGTAGTTTTAAATTCGTCTTTTATTTGTTATTGTTGTTGTTGCTTTTTGTTAGAATGTTCTTTATCACTATTGTTTGTGATACGAGATTTTCACTTATGAGGGAGGAAAACACTCCACTGCTTCCTCCCTAAGAAAATACGTGTGCACTAACACAAATATATGGCTAACAATATTACAAATAGAATTATATATGACAGTTGTTAGAAGGAATGGTGACTATTAAAAATTCAAGAGTTCGACAAAATGGAAAAATTAATAATGTACGAACGGAAAATGGATAATTATGATTACTGATCATCCATGAACCTCGAAATATGCAGTAGAGTAAATCTATTAATAATTTGTTGTTTTTGCTCGAAACGTAATCGTTTGTTGCTGATCGCACAGAACTTAGTTTCATGGCCTTTTAAGAGTTTTATATGATCAATGGCTTAGTATGGCCACTTCGGATTGTGGACTAACTTAGTTTTTTTACTTTAAAACAAATAGAAATGTACTGTCAGCATTTCGTTTGCAAAATCCAACCCTTCTTCTCCTTTACCCCCATTAATTTCTGCAACTGTTCTTTATACAAACCCACTGTTTGCATTCGATTTGGATAGAACTTAACACTCGTTTACTTTAAAATAATGAGAAAAATATTTCCTACACTCTCCATTAAGAAAAATTTACAGCTGGAAATATTCAGTCTTTTTGCAAATATGTCGAAAGTGGTAGGAGAAATAACCAAAGTTGATAGGGATGTGCATGATATTCTGAGAGTCCATAGCATTTCCTGTCAAACAACGTTAGACTGATTTCAACTGGATAGTTGCTGACGAAGAAATTCGAACTTGATATTTAAAAATCTACAGTTTTTATCCGATCCTGAAGGAACTTTGCACGCAGATGTACTAAAATAAATGAAAACTGATTAGTTTACAAAACTGCACACAAACATTCATCCAGAAGCTTGAAATTTTAAACTACCTCAAATATCTCTGTGATTACATATGATTGTTCCATTCTTGAAACCGAGCGTGGTGCTGTAACGGATAGCGTTCTGGCTTCGCATTCGGGAGGACAACGGTTCGAATCCTCGTCCGGGCATCCAGATTTGGGTTTTCCATTGTTTCCCAAATCACTCCAGGCAAATGCCGGGATGCTTCCTTCAAAAGGCCATGGCCGAATTCCTTCCCATTCCTTGCCCCCATCCTTTCCCGTCTCTATAGACCTCGCTGTTAAGAGAAGTAAAGCAGTTTAAAAAAATCCGTTCTTGAAGGCGTTACAGGAAATCCATTTCTTGATTAGAATACAGACGGACAGGGCCGTTCTGCTATCACTAAAATCTGCTTTTTGTTTATTTATATTTGATCCTTGTAGATGTTTTGGTTATATCCCATAATTATCGTCGTTACAGTGACCTTAAAATAGGCACATCATTACAAAACAAGATTATGACCGTTATTTGACAACAATTGTGTTATTACGAGATTTTTTTTATTTTCAAGATTAAAACTGGGGTTATCACTATTTCGGATACTTAGTTACTTGTGTGAGGAATGATGAAACATATATAATTGATTTAAACTTTTTTTAAAAATTTGCCATTGCACGATTCATCTTTCCACCAGATGCCTCGTGTTTTATTAAGGCCTGGCGCAGAGAAATGCAGAAGACGCATTATGTTCAGGCATACATACCAGCTCATGTTTGCAGACCTCCCGCAATTAACCGCAGACGAGTGGTGCCTCTTGCAGACAACAGATGGCTCCACAGTTGGGCTGCGCTTGGCTGCAGTCTAGACTCATTAATTTCCTCCACATTCCCGAAGGGTAGTTCCCTTCAAACTCAGAACAGCGACTCTAATTTGGGGGCGTCCGGACCTGTATGTGATTTAAGAACTCATAACAAGTATTCTCCTAAAAAATTGTTTAAAATTAGTGTTCACATTTGTGGATTCTTAGTTACCGCACGTAATTTTTGTTTGTGGTAGGTAGTCAATATCCATGGTGTCCAGAAATGAAAGGATAATCCTGCAAACTCAAATTGGTCGCATGATTTACTACTACATGATACAATTTTATTTTAGTAAAAGTCTTACAATTTTGGGGGTACTGATTTTTTTAAAAAGTTTCGAAACATGTGACTTTGTTCAGTTTACTCCATATCATTTCTACAAAATAAGACTTTTTAAACCCTGTTTTTTTATTTATTTACTAAAGGATGTTTGAGTATTCTAAAAATATTTTCTTTTCTTTCTTAAAACGTTAAAAACAAAAAAAAATCTTATTTAAATCATAATCATCATTTCTTTACTACGCGTTTAAATTGCAGAATGGTCTATTTAGCAATTTAACTATCACGAAACAAACATTCTAAAAGATGTATAAAATAATTATACCACTTCAGATTTTTATAAGTTTTTCTTGACGTTTTAAGAAAACCAGTTAAATAGCTTTAAAGTTAATCGAGATATTAGGTAAACAAAGTTTCAAATTCAGAACTAATTTCAATTTCCTGCTCCAGCGCTATGTGAAGTAGGAAAATAATACACAAACAAAGTTTTAGTCAGTCCTTTACCTTTCAAACTGTGCAGACTCTTTTCTAATCTGTAGAGCAATTTTCGCGGGATTTCGGAGCAAAGAAATAATTATATCAACTCCTGTTACAGTAACACTGCGTAATACTAACACTAAAGCACGTAAAATATGACGGGTTGAACAGATTTTCAGGGAAGTAGTTTTATCACAGTTGCTAAACTAATAGACTTGTTGCGAAATAATTGTCAACGCAAGCTAAAACATTGGTTCCCAATTGGTGTTACGCGTACACCAAGGGGTACGGGAGGTTGCCTCAAGGTGTAGTCTACGTGTGGTAACCTTTTGTCGAGGTAATTCAAGAAATTACCCAAAAATTATTATCTCCAAATATATTTTTATACATTTGTTCGTTTTTTTTTCTTTCGTTTGTCAGTGGATTAATTTAATAAATCGCGAAAAAGTGTTTTCACTTTTATTTAGTATTTCTGCTATAAGGGGCACGCCAAGTTGAGCTCTATCTGGAAGGGGTACTCGGCAAAACTAATTGAGTACCACTGAGCTAGAAAATCAAAGCTTCAAAAACATGCACTTACATTGTGCCGTCTAATATAGCTCACGATCTATGTCGAACTATTTTCATTCAAATGAAGGAAAGATTTCATATCATGGGTTTCAGGAAAGCAACTTAAATTGTTTTTAAAAACTTGGATAACTTTTTCCCTAGCTTTACCTATGAAAGCTAATATTTCTGCTCAAAAATGAATGCTTTCATGGAACGCGCATTAATACATTCAATGTACCGCGATATAAAAGTGGTCCCATATTGCTTAGCTTACTGCAACAGCGATCAGATAACACAAAGAAAAAAATCTACATCGAACGAATGTAACTAAACCATAGGCAACTAATTATTAATATTTTTATTTAAACGAAATTTGTACTTTTCTTTCAGTATTCTGTAAAATTTATCCGCATGCGACTTGTCAAAAAATAAAGCTCATAACCTCGTTTTTGCAGTAAGATCCCTGGACGTTGTTAGTGCGGCAAGGAAGGCAGGGAGCGTGACGACAGCTTAAAGGACACAGTGACCAAGTTTAACCTTTTATTAGTATTGGTAGATACATTGCTGCGTCTTTCCTGCTGCCAGGAAAAGCATTGTCATAAAGGACCCTCTTCGACACAGATTATGGTGGAAATTAATTATATAGAACCAAATAATACGACGTAAATAGCACAGTTTATTTTCGTATATTTGTAACAGCGTATCTGTCATACTGTAAGTTATTTCCGTAATTACTGTTATTAAGATTCAGCTGATTTAGCGTCTTCAAGTATTATAGAATTCGTTTGCAAGAGTCTCTTTGATGTCGCTAGGGTGGTTGTTTAACTGGACTCGGGCCTATAAGACTCCAGGGAGTCCGTGATTCCGGACGCCGGGCCGTCGTTAAAAGCAGCGCCGCGCTGTAAGCCGGCTCAGCGTAAGAAGCAGCAACAGCAGTGAGCTAATATCTCTGGGGAACCATCTGCTGTGGTGAGCTCGCTAATGAAGGGCGCGACTATCAGCCACTTGCTACACACTGCTTAGCTATACTGAATCACCGCTTCCTAGCCTACTTAGTGCTAACTAGACTCAATATTAAGATTATAGCTTTGTAGGGAGCGTGTTATTTCCTTCACATGGATTTGTTATTTTTGTCTTTCAGACTTTTTCGCTTCAAAATTCTTGTTCATAGAACACTCACTTACCTATATATCACATGATACTGAATAACTGATGAAAGGATTTTTTTAAAAACACAACAATATCTGCGAGATTTAACACTAAATTCACACACACGTAAACAATTCTAGACAGTCGCCTGCACCTTGGGGTGTGAGGGTGGAATCAAGGAATAATTTAAAGAATTTTAAACAAAATAATTTTTCAAAAAAAATAAAACTCGCATACAAAAAAAAAAATAAAAAAAAAAATAAAAAAAAAAAAAATCTGTATACCTTGTAACCTTAGTGGACAATATTTTACATTACTGAAATTTTTTACATTAATCACTTATTTTTGGCGTCTGTGCCAGCTGTCTTTTTATTTTTTTTGCTTATGCGTTTACGCCTCGTCGATGTCAAGGTCATTAGAGGCTGGAAAGGATGGGGGACAAGAAACTGGAAGGGATTCTGCCATGGCGTATTAATGGAATCATTCCGGCATTCGCTTGGAGTGATTTGGGGAAACCGTGAGAAACTCAAATCTGGATGCGAGGATGGAGATTCAATCCCGCGTCCTCACCAGACTGTTACCGACCACCAATATTGCTTGATGCCAGTTGTCACATTGCGATGAACGAATTACTGCACTTAATTTGCCGTTCAGGGCAACACGGGGGGTACGAACGAAAATTCCGAATATTTTGCAGCAAATAATGAGGCTGATGTTTTGCGGGACACAGTTTAGGGAAACAAATTAGACAATATTTTAATCTGTGGTTCGGCCTCGTTGGTGGATGGGGCATATCTCTGGCGCTACGTAGTTGGTAGACTGCATCATGGTCGACAACTGTAAATGCATACCATCTTGATACTTGGAGCGGCATTATAATTGCCTGATACACAGCTAGGGTGTAATAACTGACAACAGCAGTTAATGCCAAAATATTTTACGTCCAGCTGTTTCACCATCCTACTTTCAAATCCATTCGAACATATTCTGCCGTACAGCTACCTGTCAATAAGTGTAATGGTACGGGTAGAGGGGCCTTTACGGCTCGTTAACTTGGGGGTCATCAGGGTCGAGAGAGAATGGAGGGCAAGGATGAGAAGAAATTCCGTCATGGCCTTTTGAAGAAACCAGAATAGGGTTTCCTCTACAGTCGTTAACTTCTGTTCATTCCTTCAAACCTTAACTGTGGCGAATAATCTTTTATGTTCTTACTATAAGACTCTTCCACAAAACTATTTTCAGACCTATCATTTCGAATCTGTAGACTATTACTGAACTGTCAGATTTCAAATTAAGCGCAAAAAAATCTTAATTTCATGAAAATACAATATAGGTGGCAGTGGGATTACTCTTGTTAGATTTTTAAGATGGCGGACAATTCAGAAACTAATTCGTCCTTAGTTTTGTATATGGTGGATGCCCTGTAAACAAATATTTCACGAACTGTCATGCCAATTTTAAGATGACGTCAGAGTGTCGTATCAACATTACATTGTCTATGTGGGCGTGGAATCTTTGCTGCTGATACTTGGTCGCGATGTTAAATTCACCACCAATATATACTAATTTCTTGCCATCGGAAGAAATTATGTCATCGGATGTGACGTCACAGTCATAACCGGACTTGTTCCAAGATCCACAATTCTTTCCTGTCAATCCGATCTTCGCACTGGGTTTCCTCAAGGTGTACAAGAAAATTTGATGCAACTCAAATTGCTCATAATCGATTTATACCTCGGGATATCTAAAAGCTTATGGCGCAAATGTAATGGTGTACCTACAAGAAGTGGCGAGGATAAGGTCAAGCATATCGAAAGTATCCCAATTAGGAACATTGGTCCATGATACTATTGTTACTTTTATATTGATCCTATACCGATCATGAACAAACCGTCTTACGCAAAACATTTCGTGCACCACCCTGTATGTTACGAATGGAATCTGGTGAGTGAGTCGAATCATTAGTGATTGGCCATCGGGTGGACAGCTGTTCGATCCTTTATCCGGATATCCAGGTTTTTATTTTCCATTGTTTCATTAAGTCACTCTAAAACTGCAGGATATTTCCTGCATAAAGATCAGGAGTCATTTACGCCTTGTTCCTTCCCTCCAAACCTGTACAGGTTCCAATAACTCGAAATTGACATCAGATAGTTCATCACGCCAAGAAATACAAACCCAAAAATTTTAAAAATGTTTGATGTCAGGTAAAATGTAAAAAGACACGCAAAAATTATAGAGGATATATTGTAAATGCGAAAACACAGATGATGACTGTTAAGTTATTTACTTAATACAAAGACGTCAGGTTCCGTGAGATGATGGTTAGTACAACGAAACTGAACATCTTCATTTTACAAAATAAAAACTGAAGAAACAAAGAATTTATCGCTGAAAAAAATTTCGAATTATTTTGATTGATAATTGGAGAACATATATGATAATTTACATTTATTATCACTAGAATAGACTCACTGTTAATCAATTGAAGATAATGATTCATGCTCTGAGAGTAATATATATTCTTTTTCTCAGATTACACGACACACACAATTTCAAAAAAATGCAATCCTTTCACTCTAAAAGGTAATGCCTAGCAATTAAAAATTAACACACACTGACGATGGAAAAACGCTGGTAAGAATACATAATGAAACTTCCATTCGCGAATAACTTATTAAAAAAAGATGGTATGACATGAATGTAGTTCTGCTCTTACATTTGTTGTCTTAGAACATCTACAATGTATGAATGAAAAATAATTGTTTAAAAAACATAAAAACCGCCTTCAAAAAAGGACACTAAAAGTTTAAAATAACTTTATACCTTGCTTAGAAGAAAGTAAATCTAAATGGACAATATTTTACATTACTGTTATTGAAATTTTTGCATTAATTAGTTATTTTTGGAGTCGGTGCCAGCCAGAACAAGAAAAACAAAAAGATAAAAACAATAATAATAATACATAAAAAAACTCATGTTACTACTTACCTACAGTTAATTCTACAAACATTTTTCAACAAAACTGAAAAATATAGATCATACACCGATACTATACTAACTATAAACTGTTTACTGCATGATGCAACCTACCAACTGACACTATAGCGCCAGAGATATGCCTGGATGACCAACGAGGCTGAGCAACAGATAACATACCGTTAATTTGTTTCCCTAAGATGTCTCCCGCAATAAAACTACCAGCCTCACGGCATTCTGTAAAATATTTGGATTTTTTGTTCGTACTCTCGATTCGCCTCGAACACCAAATAAAGTTCAGTAATTCGATCTGCGTGATCTGACACCTGGTACTGACTCCAAAAATAACTAATTAATGTAAAAATTTCAATAACAGTAATGTAAAATATTGTCCATTTAGATTTACTTTCGTCTAATCAAGGTATAAAGTTATTTTAAAATTTTTAGTGCCCTTTTTTGAAGGCGTTTATTATGTTTTTTTAAACAATTATTTTATTTCGAATCAAAAGTTGACAGTATTTTTCTGTTTATTTTTTACTATACATTTCCAAAGTTCCATCAAAATCGGATAAAAAGTGTGGGTTTGTATAAAAGTTAAGGGGTTTAAAGGGGTAGAAAGGGTGGTTTCTCAATTAAATTCATATGGGACCACTTTGGAGATATACTCTATCCACTATAAAAATTTCATTTAAATCGGTTCAAAATTGGCGAAGATATCGCTGAACATACAATAAAAAAAAAAAAAAAAAAAAAGTACAGACGAATTGAGAACCTCCTCCTTTTTTGAAGTCGGTTAAAAAAATAATGAGGACCAAAACATCAAAAAATATACTGATCTAAAAACTTTTCAAGGCTAAAATGTTATGAAATAAAGCATAGGATAGTTCTTTGTTTTATTTCAAGCTCGATATAGTAAGGTATGCGAAGCCTATTGCAGCAGATTAAAATTTCTTATCGTCATCGCATTATTTATTAACGTCTAAAACTTTTGAATACAAAAGAGATTAATTTTGGATATACTACTCTTTCCTCGTTTGTATTCCATTGCATTAATGTTACCTGTAGTTCATTTCCGAAGAGTCAAATGTGACAAATCTTTTCAAGTTATGAAATTCAAAATCATTTATTGTAAGATTTTTCTAATTGCAGTCTCTTCCACCACCGCCATAACACTTTAAGCTGTAGGAAAAAATTCTAGAGGAAAAAGATTTATTTGAGGCTTTAATATTTTACTGTTTTCTTGACTTACTGAGACATTTTTAATTTCCGATAAAATTATTTCTCATGATTGTCTTATTTGTCATTTTTCTCCTTACTTTCAGAATTTAAAAGTTTCGGTTCCTAGCATGTTCATTCTCAATTAGTACTTCATAATTAGCAGTATCGACCTTTGTTTACACCTTTCATCAGCAATTCAAAAAATTGTTGTTGGCAGAGAGTGCATTGCACCGAAACTAAGTCTGTGCAATCCAATCGCGAATTGCAAGAAGGAAGAAAGAATTCATATAGGCATTCGTATGATACATGATTTCTCTAATTCTATCTCTCTTGTCATTGCGACCCAAATAACTTGGTGGAAAACGTATTTTCGACCCAAATAGCTTGGAAGAAGAAGTATTTTGTAGAATTCGTAAATGAAACGTATTGTCCGCATATTTCACAATAACTTAAAACAAAAATTTGAATTTTTTTTTTTTTTTTTTTTTTTTTTTTTACTTGTGGCTTTACGCCTCGTCGACGTCAAGGTCATTTAGAGGCGGGATGGGATTGGGGACTTGGAACGGGAAGGAATTCGGCCATGGCCATTTGAAGGAAGCATCCCGGCATTTGCATAACCCTTTCGTAAGTACTCTAGTTCTCAATGGTTCCTTTGAAATACCCATCTTTCCCCAAGGAGAATGACGTTACACTATACTATCTGCACTCTCGTATACCTGAGTTAGAGTATACCCAAGCTAGAACTTGTATCATAATAGGGGTGCGCTAATCGATACTTTCTATGCACACCCTTAGTGTTGGACAGTAAAGCACCTAACAGTAGAGCCCAAACGAGTTCACACCTTGCAGCAAGCTACCTCAAGAAAAGCAGAGACGGCAAGCCCGGAGAGACAAGGACACCTGCAACAGGGTTTGTCGATTATGCGAACGACTCCAGAACAGGTTTGGAGCTTTACAGCACTGCCTTCTATCTCTCTTGTCATTGCGACCCAAATAACTTGGTGGAAAACGTATTTTCGACCCAAATAGCTTGGAAGAAGAAGTATTTTGTAGAATTCGTAAATGAAACGTATTGTCCGCATATTTCACAATAACTTAAAACAAAAATTTGAGTTTTTAATTTTTTTTTTACTTGTGGCTTTACGCCTCGTCGACGTCAAGGTCATTTAGAGGCGGGATGGGATTGGGGACTTGGAACGGGAAGGAATTCGGCCATGGCCATTTGAAGGAAGCATCCCGGCATTTGCATAACCCTTTCGTAAGTACTCTAGTTCTCAATGGTTCCTTTGAAATACCCATCTTTCCCCAAGGAGAATGACGTTACACTATACTATCTGCACTCTCGTATACCTGAGTTAGAGTATACCCAAGCTAGAACTTGTATCATAATAGGGGTGCGCTAATCGATACTTTCTATGCACACCCTTAGTGTTGGACAGTAAAGCACCTAACAGTAGAGCCCAAACGAGTTCACACCTTGCAGCAAGCCTGGAGAGACAAGGACACCTGCAACAGGGTTTGTCGATTATGCGAACGACTCCAGAACAGGTTTGGAGCTTTACAGCACTGCCTCAAGAGGAATGGTGTGCGGCAGGCGTAATGCGTTGCAAGGGTTAAACTTATTAACCTTTCTAGCAGTAAATCTTTGGCTTCTGTCTGGTTTCCAGTTGCTCTCCATGCAGAGCAGCAACAGCAACGTTCGTTACAATATACATACGCAGTCAGTGCCAGTGCTGACGCAATGAAAACTATCTGCATAGAGTTTTTCAACGGATTTTCGTCAGCATCTGTTAAATGTTTCGCGGTAAATTACATTTTTTGGAGTTTGTTGCAGACTTATAGTATATAGTTTTAGATACATAAGTTTATAGAAAGTTTATAGCTGTAGTTTTATATCAACCCTTTCTCGTAATGTCTAATATATATAATGTCTAATATACATAAATATGAGAGAAATCAGGAAGAATTACCTCTTTTTTCCTATCTTCCATCTTTTCTTATCTTGAGCCAACATATTGATTTCAATAGACCCTCGTCCTTGCTTATCCATTTAATACATTCTAACTTTTGCTATCACTGCATTTGGTTGTTTGCCACTTGTAAATGGGCAAAAACGTTTAAGGAATTTAAAATTAAAATTTGTAAATTGGAAAAGTCAAAGAGGAATTTTAAAAAGAAAATTTTAAAAATTAAAATGACAAGGGGTAATTAGATAACTAGGGGAATTGACACTGGGGCTTTAGCTCGTTAGAAATGAAATTAAAATAATAATTAATTAAAATATTGGTCTATAACTGACTTAGAGAGATTTAGAAGTCAAACTCTAAGCTGGTAAACTTCTTTGAACATTAATTAGTGACTGAAAGAAAAGATACTATCAGAAGGAAAACGTAGAAGAAATATCACAAAGAATGTGAAATTTGGGCAAGCTGGAAAAATAAATTATAATGGATACGATTGCAGTAACTGTATCAAGTGTGGAAAAATTGTAAAAATAAGAAAATACTAACTCAAATGAATTCATATTTAAAGGCGGCAATTTAAAAGTTTGGGAGGAAGACTAGATGACGGGAACGTTCATAAGTGAGACGGGAAAGTTCATAATGTTTAATTGCTGACTAAATTATTATATCGCAATAAGTAAACTTAGGAGAAGAGCGAAGAGACGTCTTCAAAACGACTTAATGCATGATCCAGGAAACTGAGATCACTGGAAAAGAAATATAAATGTTTTAAATATTACCTACTGGAAACTGAAAAGGCAGTCGCCTTGCGTGATTTCGGAAACTCGAGGAAAATTGAAATCTAGATAGCCGAACTAGGGATCAAATTCGCGTGCTACTGAATGCCATGACCTTAACAGCTGATTTTTTAGCTTAATTTAGTAACTAAACAGATAAACAGTAGAGATATGCTTGGTACTCTGCTGCCACAAACTAATGAAAGGCTGTGCAGAACTTATGCGTTAAGAGCTTGCAAAAACAATTAACAATTAAAATATAGAATCTCCTTCTTCTTAAAAATCGGTAAAAATCACCTGGGAGGATGCAAAACATTCATTATCTGGAAAAGAATGTCATTTTTTAATATATCAGCAATGAATATAAACCAGTCACAGAAACACATGAGAAACCGTGACGCAACTTTAATTAATCAATATAACTGAGCTGTTCAAATAAACTTTATATTGTTTCAGTAATTCAACTCGAATGAATGAGGATAGCAGATCAGAATTACAGATTCACCATTTATCATCACTAAGATATAGGAAAGATAACATTATTTTTCTAGTAATGAAAGTTAGTTTAGTTGAAAAGTCTGAAGACTTCGTGCCAGTCGATGTCTCAGGATGAGCGATGTTGGTCCCCTGTCCCTCGACGCCCTGTTCCTCCGGAACTCATTAATCAATTAGGCAGCAGCCTCCAGGGGAAGGACACTGTGACCACCGTAATGGTCACCAACACAACTTAGCACAATCGATCTGTCTGACCCCTAACCCGTCCGGGAGAACTGGCAAGCGCTTTCGAGGACTTCGGGTTGGTCAGGCAACTTTGCGTAGACAGCGAGATAATCATAAGGGTTCTTACAACAACCCTTCAGTACGCCATAACTGTTTAATTGTATTAATTACAACTATTTCTCAGCACCATCGCTCCCTTGGACCCCACATTTTTCAGACTTAAAGAAAAAAACACACTTTTGCGAAGTAGTCCCTGTGTAAGACAGAATGAATATAATTTTTTATATTTTTAAATTGCGTTCACGAGTGCTAACTTGCTGATGTAATTACGGTTACCACAAAGGATCTATTCTTATAAAACGCTTGTTTGGTCATTTTCTTTCACGCGGTGGCGTCACACTACAACGTGTTCTTTACGACCAGAGGTGTTATTTAATAACAGTTCTTCTTAGCTAAGTATCCGAGGTTAAATTAACTGTCAGAATACGGAAAGAAAAGTACGTATTCCTCTTAAATCGACATATTAATTATTAGTTGCTTATATTTATTTAATAGTCGTTTTATGTAAAAGTATTCGTTAAAATTTTTGGCCACGAATATGTAAGAGTGGCATGTTACTAAGTACCCGAAGTGACATAATCATTAACAATGTTAACTGAATCAAAAGTATTGTGTTAATCTTCCATGTATTGTAATCTTTGGCGCCTGTCTGTATAGCTTGCGAAAGGAATGTTCATCTGAAATGTATTGAAATCTTTGGCATCTACTTGTACAGTTTGATAACAGATTATCATTTATACTCCACCCGCTGTTTACGAAGAGTCATATGACTTTTTTTTTTTTTTTTTTTTTTGCTGTCGTCAGTATTTCGACTGGTTTGATGCAATCCTCAATCCTTTCCTATCCTGTGCTAACCTCTTCATTTCTACATACCCCTTACAGCACATGTCCTCAATTATCTATTTCATATATTCTAATCTCTGTCTTCCTCTACAGTTCTTACCATCGACTGTTCCCTCCACCAGCACTAGACCGTTTCAGTTTATTCACTTCCAGTCTGTTCTGGTTATACTGCTTCCTTATTTGCTTAAATTTCAGCCTGCACTCCATTAATATCAAATTATGGACAGAGTCAATGTCTGCTCCTGGGTACGCTTTACAGTCTAGAACTTGATTCCTGAATCTCTGTTTGACCATGATATAATCTAGCTGATATCTGCCTGTATCCCCAGGACGTTTCCAGGTATATATTCTTCTTGCATGGTTCTTAAGCAGTGTGTTTGCCACTACTAGCTTATATCTTTCACAAAATTCTAGCAACCTGCTTCCTCGCTCATTTCTTCCTCCTAGATTAAAACTTCCTACAGTATTCACCTCTTTTCGTTCTCCCGCTATTGCATTCCAATCACCCATCATTATTAGATTTTCCTCCCCCTTCACATATAGGATTAATTCTTCAATTTCAGCGTATATTTTTTCTATTTCTTCGTCATCTTCCTGTGACGTTGGCATATACACATGTACTAATGTGGTTGGGACGGGCTTAGTTTCTAACCTCATCAAAATAATCCTGTCACTATACTGTTCATAATAACTCACCGGTTTCCCTACTTTCTTGTTCATTACAAATCCATATGACATTAATCAATTTTTAATTTAGATACTGTGGCGGTTTGTGCCGTGGGGAGGTAAGGGTGAAAACCTTTTACTTCTTTTTATAATTAAAAGAAATCCTAGGCTGCTAATTTATTGGGTACTCATAATGGCGTACAGGCGAGGCGTATTTATCGTTAACATTGACACATTGAAATATGATAAAAAGAACTATGCAAAGCCTCTTCTTACAATTGCCAACACATATTAACAAATAAACAAAAGCATCAAAACACAACAACTTTTAAAATTAATCTTGAAACAAACTCCCTATGTTAATTGGCAAGCAAGAAAGCTACACACTTGATTTTTAAATGAAAGTTCCCTTCACAATGATCGGGAACCATAAATCAAACACAGTATTGACATTAACTGTATCCGATCTCAAATGCCGGGCGCCAGGATAATTTAAATTATCCACCAAGTGTGGCTTTAAGAAAGTCTGCCCTAGCTAGCTCAATATTTGGGGGTGCGAGAACTCCTAATCATTCAGTGGTCGTTACAGGGCTGTACTCAATGACCGAATAAAAGTACCACACTGCACTTGTAGAATTATTACCGTGACGGCGGAATTACTATAGCCCCTTGGCTATAGTGGACAATGCACCACGTCCGTCAGCAAGCGTACTGGATGCGTGCACAGTGACCTCACTGTACAAGACACGCTTATCGACCTTCAGGTTCGATGCCAAGACCGAGCGATCTCCAGCTTCGGAAGATCCGCTCCTTCTAGTCTGAAGGCTCGGAGCCAAGTCCTCTCCAGCGTCCGCCGGAAAAAGCCTCCTCTCGTCGCTCGTGGTTTACATAGAAAAAATACACCATCATTACAAAATGCAAAGGAAAGTCTCTCACGATTGGTTCTGCCATTTTCAAGCTTCTCCTTCCGGCTGTCACGATAGGCGAACTTTGTCTTTCTCGATTTGTGCGAACTCGGGATAGCCTCGGACTTATTCGTCACCTGTGACCTCAAAACTGCCCATCCCTAGACCTGGGGCTTGGATAGTTTATTCACCTCAGTGTACCGTTTCCCCGGAGCCAAGGGATTATACGCTTGACCAACTGCGTGAGAAGGGTAGCTGGTGTCCATTGTCCCTGGCAGCTGCCGGCCTGTCGCAACACTCTGGCGCGTCTAGCTCAGGTCCCACAAACACTGACCATCCTCTCCGATAATTCCTTTCTTATTCTTTTTGTATAATATAAAAATATACAAAATATTATATATAAAAATGTATGGAATGACCCATATTTGGTCATTCTGCTACAATACTTGCCTTTCAAATTGTAAAAACGTCGTCCAAATCTGTCTGGTGGCTTCTGTGTGATACGTAGACAAAGAAATCCCACGAAAAGGCCTTTTACTGGATTATCTAATTAGTGAGCATCTCTGTCTGCTCTTGATTATTTCTGCTTACATATAACACTCAGAAATTTAATTAATCCATTTTTCCAATCTTACTGCCCCTCTCATTCACGAGAATTATTAAGAGCCATGTACAATTAAGTTCTCTCTGACCTGAATTCAGAGATACAATGGCTACTATAACTACAATCCTGCAGACGTAAAACTGATTATAGAGTTGGAATCTGCGGTGTTGTAATGATGCTTCTGGACGACAGTGGTTAAATAGCTAAATTTCCTTAACTGTATCCACCAGCACTGACGATGCAAGGCAATGGTACTCATGAACCATATATTCTTATTTGCACCCAACATTTTTTTTTTTTTTTAAGTTTCAGGATGAAGTTTTCTTTTAATCATCGTACATTGCAGGGCGAATTTCTCGTTGAACACATAAAATGTACCTACACTGGTATGTTATAATAACTTTAGATGGGCCTTGACACAGTGTAAAGTTTTTACGATAAGTTTCAAAATTCTGTCTCTACTACATAAGTTACATAGGCCTATGGAATGTATATGTGAAAGCAATAAGAAAATTTGGTTATGTAACCTCGTATAGCCTTTCGCTGGAATTTGGGAACATCATAATGGTTATTGAATATAGAATTTTTAAAGTGTGCAAAAGATGGTAGCTGTAGAAATTATGGTATAACTCACTGTGCTAACTAAAATAATAAAAGAGCTGCAAAGGAAGTGATTAGAAAATAGAAGGCTGATAAAGAGAAACGAGGGTAAGTAGTAAGCATACACTTTAATGAGATATGGATGGAAACTGGATGAAGACTTTAGGAGTTGTATGTGAATGCTAAGAGTTGAGTTTGGCCATAAGTCAATGCTTGGTTTCGGGAGTAAGATGTTGAGAAAGTTTTCAGCTTTACCTAAAGAAGTAAGGGAACAGAATGGAGGGAGACTTCCGAACAAAATACCTCGTCCAGTCAAAAAAAAAAAAAAAATTGCGTAAGGGTGTAAACAGGACTAAAGGGAAATTAGCATCTGTTCTTGAACTCCATCGTAAATGACACTAATGAAACAGTGAAATTAATTCAGATAGTAATTAGAATTCTTGTTAGAACAATAATACTGAGAACAAACACGATGCGTATGTAATGCGGTTATTTTTCGCTGCGGTAATATTACGTAGCAGTAAAGAAGTAAAAGAATTACTAATATTGTTTCTGTAATTATGATAATGTGTAGGTGCGATTCTTTTGAAGTACATTTATAAACAGGTGTAAGCCCGTGACCGTTTTTTTGCGTATCGTCACGGGTCTAGAATAGTTTCAGTTTTTAGGATCAAATATTATGACAGGTTGACCTGATCTGAACAAATACGAAATTGATCTATGCTTCACCCTTAGTGTGAATAACTAGCTTGAAGAACTCGGAAGTATTAATAGACGTAGTTATAAAACACTTACAGGGACAATCGCGCTAACGTATAATTGTTTCAAAGATCGTCAACTCGAACTTGCTTAAATACAAACTTGACTTGTATTTGACCCTTAAAGTTCACTCTGCAAAATTTGAGAAATTCCTGTTTGTTTCGAAAGCATCACGTCGTTTTTTTATTATTTAATTTTTTTTATTTTTATTGAGGATGGGCATTCATCATGTAATCTTTCGTCACAGTGTCTATAACGGCCAAAGAAATTAATACGTATTCCAGATTTATTAAACAGTTGAACAACTCGATTCAGTAACATATTTCGTCTGATGTCCACTTTAAACATAATAACATGTATAAGGATCATTAACGAAAGTGGTTAGTAAAATACGTAAAAAGCAAATACAGTAAATCTTAATGTATAAACTTTGGTCAAGCAACAACATTTAGCGAAAGTTTAAATTAATTGACATTTTGGCTAGGCCGGAATGACAATTAGTTACAGCAGAGACCATGGGTAATATAAGTTTTTTATGTTACTTTCATTAGCAACATGTTACTGATAAGTAGTTCCACAACTTTTCAGCTGTAAAGTTTATTGATATTTTTTTAACAATGAAATGATACGCAAATCAAACTTAATGAACGTATTATCGTAATTAATTTGGTATCAGTTGCCTATATATTAAATTGTGGACATAACCTTGAATTTCTTATAATGATATCTCTAGTGGCTGTTATTTTGCGAGCGAAGGCTGACACACAACACCGTTCTCCGGCCAATAGCTATTGAGGTGAGTGGGTGAGCTTAGGAAATAATGTAGTAGATATATCTTTAAAGAATCCCACCTATTTCTTGTATCAGTCTGGAGCTATCTTTCAATTGTAAGCATGATTTTAATTCCTCTATTGGCAACACAATGTTTCATTCAAATTCCATATCCGTAGGCCTTTTCGTAAAAGAAGGAGCTCCTTTCTTTTTTTTAAGAACAAGCGTGAGCCTCAAAGTTTGGTAATGCTTTATAAGCCATTCATATCCGCAGCTGTCGCCTACATTACGTAGGAGAATGGATGAGCAACCGGTGATAGAGTACCTGGCTCGTGCGGAGCAGTGCTGAGGAAAACTTTCCACGCTGCTGCTTTGTTCGCAAGAAAATGGATAACACTTAGGCCCAAAGCTTCAAAAGAAGCACTACAGAACAAAAACTTGTTGCGAAATTTCATCAGCTTTGTAAGGGGAACACGTAAGCCCTGCAATCACAAAGTGCTGTTCCGAACCTCACGTGCTCATATCGTTCATTTGCGGCTGAAAATATTTGAGGTCCAAAGTATGATTGAAAACTTCGTTTTGATATTTGTAGCTAAACTATCTTTTTCGCTCCGACAGCTATTACAGTTTTATGTAATTGTTGATAGTAGAATGTTAAGGCTTGTCGACATCAAGATCATTAGAACTGCAAGACAAAAGTGGTGGACTCTGGCCATGGCGCTCTTGAACGAATCATCCAGTGAATCATCTGGAATGACTTTGGAAAACTATGGAAAGCCAAAATCTATATGGCCAGAACGTGGATCGAAAATCTATCTTACAGATTATCAGTCCCAAAAACGCTACTCACCCAATAAAGTCTTTAAATCTTACAGTTATATCTATTTGTTAGTGAATATTTGATACATAAATTATCTATATTTACTAGTTTATTCATCAGGATTATATTGAATCAGATTTAATGGCAAAGATCATTCACAGTTAAAAGGTGTTTTTTTTTACTTAAATTACAAAACAATTAAATTACAAAACAATTAAATTACAAAACAATTAAATTACATGGGTCTGTAATTATTGAACGTTGGACCTATCTGGTTTACTCGACAACGTAACAAAACAGATTTAATGTCTGTCGCAACTACCCACCACAACAGGTAATCCTCCCAGTTAAAGACGACGTTCATTCTGAACCATGGAGCGTCCTAGCATAGGACAGTAAAACCCAAATTCTTCTTTGCTGGCGTCCATTAATGGTGTGAGTTCAAATAGATGGTGGGGAGGGATCTGGGGAAATCTCACGAGAAGAGAGAGGGGGGGAGGGGGTGACAGAAGTTTCCGTTCAACGCTATGCAATGTTGTTCTTAATGGTTATAATTGTAATGTCGGCAGCCGACCAGTGCAGATGTTTTTTTCGCAACTGAAGAAGACGACGGAGCTAGTCGTCGAAAAATCGTGTTACCACAACACAATCCGGCGGTACACCCGTGAAGACTTCATTGAAGAAAAATATAAATTAACACTCACGACATATAAGATGTGGCTGTATGGTACAGTGCTAACAACGATTTCTATTTTCTTATATAAGGAGAAAAGTTTTGTAATTATCTAAAACGAAGACTTATTTTTTACAGCAAATCGCTTTTCTCTTAGTTATTATCAGATCTTAAAGTATGCGTATAAGGCAGATTAAAAATTAGCGTTAACTCGTGAATGATTTAACGGCTAAATAATATTTTTCATTCAAATTTCTTTAAGCATTTTCTCCGTTATTATATCTTTATTTATATCAAATTCTAGCAAAGTATGGCTTATTTTTTTAGTATGGAAATACAAGATACGGAGAGTAAACTCTGACGCCATTCCTTGTCCGAAATTTTGAATATCGTTAGAAATAAAGTTCGATGAATAGCCATGAAATGAATAAATGGCAAATTAATAATAACAACAATAATTGATAAAATTTCGATGGAGTGACCGCTCCGGTGGCAATCTCCCTACACCCCCTCCCTTTCCCCTTCAAACCTACTTTTGTCCTCTACTAATTATTCCAGTCCTTCATTCCCTTTCCTACGAAAAAATTTCCCACACCCTTATGCCTGAAATCAAGTGCCAGCTTGTGGTCATGGTCAAACTTAGCCTTCCAAGCAGCTCTCTTAATTTTCCCACCAATTTTTTTCCATGCTTCATCACCACTATAGGTTTTGTACACTTCCATGGATCTCTTCACCCTCCTTCCATCCTCCAATGAATCCCACTCCAGCCTCCTTTATCATATTAGTTGCCGATTGTGTGCTAAGGTAATTTCCGTAGACAACCAGCTGCCAGCCTTCCTCTGCACCCCGTCCAACTCCTGTATTTGATACCCAAAATGTGGATTCCAAACTACACCATCATATTCCAGCAGTGGTCTGACCAAAGTTTTGTACCCCAATTTCCTTACTTCTCTAGTGCATCCCCTCATCACTCTTTCCAACAGGTGAAGAATTTTGAACCCTTTCCCTACCACCTGTCCAATGTGTCCTGCCCAGTTAAGTTTGTTATTAAAAGTGTATTCCAAGGTATTTACATTTCGAGTCTTCAATAAGTAGCTCTTTCCCCACTTGTAATCGTAATCACCCTTTAGCTTTTTATCTGTGTACCTAATAAACTGATTCTTCTTTGCATTTATCTTCATCCCATGTTGACTCACTCAGCTAGTTATCCTATCTAGATCACCATGCAGCTGTTTACAGTATTCTATTGTTTTGATCCTTTTATATAACATAATGTCATCTGAAAACAATCTAACTTCTGACAGTAAACCCTTAACACAATCATTCACTAGAATAACGAATAACAATGGTCCCAATACACTACCCTGTGGGACTTCCATGTTCACTTCTACTTCTTATGATATTGCATTGGTATTATAGCCAGATATGATAACAATTTAACATATCTTGGAATACTTTAGAGTTATTTTTATTTCCCATTGTACTGTTTCTTTCGGAACATGAAATTCACGCTGCAGATCTCAGTAACTGATTTTAGGGGTATTATTGAGCCTTTTTTTTAGCAGTCTTACAGTAATTTCGAGGGAGTATGGAATGAAAAAGAATTGTTCCCTGCTTGGTTTCAATGTAGGGCATTGTTTTTACCATTTTCGTTTTCAACAAAACAGTACGAATACATCGACAACTGCCTAAATGAATTGAAGCTATGGTTTAGTGTGATCGGTTTCACGTTATGTAACTGTTTTACAACACCAGGTAGACAGCATTCTCAAAATAATTTTCTTCTGTTTAACTTTTGCTACTGAAATATCGTTGAGTATCAGGGTCATATATAAACATCATCATAGGTGGCAATTAATTACAGAATGACATAATTACATTTATTCATATAGATTTACTTAGTTATTATATAAAACTTAATATCTGATGATTTAATATTTAGTTGAAGTTGTTAGGAGGTGATATCATCATTTCCCAACGATATACGGACTTGCAGAAATGGCAGAATGCAAACGTGGGTAAAAAGAATACCTAATAGCCACATGGCGAACATTTTATGTTTGTATGAGTGTCTTACTCTCTATTTTTTATATAATTAGGTTAAGTAGGTAAACATTGTTATAGTAATTATTAATCTATATTAGATTTCAAACGAACAAAAACATTCCATAACAAATGAATCTATAAAAATCTGCAGTAGTTAAATTAGAAAACTACATTACGTTGATTATTGAAGTCTTTCAGATCGGTCATCGCTCAAAATACCTATTATTTTACTTCTCAATCCTGTTGGAATGTGTGTATAATTTACGAATCTTCATTATAACTTCATAGACACTTGTTTTGATATTTTAGTGTTTAAACCAATTAACAACAAGTAGAAATCTAATTACCACTTACAATGGCTGGTACAGTATGCTCTTCTCTCTCATAGCAGACAATCTATATAAAGATGAATGTATGTATATTTGTTTGTTTGTTCTTCATACAAATCAACAGTTTTCATCCGATATCGATGAAACTTCGCACACTTATCCTTTGAAACAAGGAGAAAAATACTCTTTACATTTGGTTGAAAAATAATCTGTATAAATAATACCAGTTGTCTTATAATTTCGAAATATTACTGAACGGAGATAGACAGATGCGTTGGATATGGAGTTCTCTGTACTGTTTTTCCGTGTAGTTGACAGCTAGCTCAGTGGTTGAAGCTCTTGATTACTAATGTTTGGGTCGTGGTCTCGGATTCAAATTCCCGTGGAGATTAAGATTCTTAAAAATTGTTTTTGTCCTTAAGAGTCACGCCTGATCCGTCGGTTATTCGGATTGAATGTTAAAATGTAGATATCACAAAGTTAGGGGTGCAATGCGAGGCAATTCGTAGGTAGTCTTGCAATGCTGTAGATGTACACTTTTATACGTTATATTAATCCCTCAGTGGTGATTCGCAGGCAGTGTGCGTGTGATCTGCAGTAATATCTATATATATAAAGATGAATGTATGTATGTTTGTTTGTTTGTTCTTCATACAAATCCACAGATTTCATCCGATCTCGATGAAACTTTGCACACTTATCTTTCGAAACAAGGAGAAAAATACTGTCTACATTTGGTTGAAAAATTATCAGTATAAAAATATATGTTGTCTTATAATTTGAAAAGTTACTGAATGGCGATAGACAGACGTGTTGAATGTTGAATGTGGTGGTCTCTATACAGTTAGCTGAGTGGTTAGAGCGCTCGCTTACTTGTGTTAGGGTCGTGGTCTCCGGTTCAAATCTCCGTGGAGGCTAATATTTTGAAAAATTGTTTTTGATCGTAAGAGTCACGCCTGGGCCGTCTGTTATTCGGATTGAATGTTAAACTGTAGATATCACAATGTTAGAGTTGCAATGCGAGGCAAATCGTAGGTAGTCTAGCAATGCTGTAGATGTACACTTTTTTACGTTATATTGATCCCTCATGGGTGATTTGCAGTCAGTGTGTGTGTGTGATATGCAGTAATAATACTATAAATGCGGAAGCAAGTCTCTGTCTTTTGTTACGATTTAACGACTAAATGCCTCTAACGATATTGATGGAATTTGACAAGAAAATATGTAGGGAGGGCACGGGACATTTCTTTTTTTTCCGGTATGATTAACAATTGTAGTCACGAAATTTTGAGAATTATTGAATCGTGACAGAGTGACGGATGTGTGTGTTAGTCTGTAATGTTACGTCGGTTGCTCATGTGCTTCTCGCTCATTATGTTAGTGTATAATTTGTTAGTAAATTTCGTTTAGAGAAAAAAACGTATTATTTAGTGCAGATGTCGATTTGCCCTGTCCTATTAGTTTGTGTTTTGTTAAATATTTCTTGCACCAGTTTTTTTTTTTTCCTTCCTTTTTGACATGCCTTGCGCGCGTATACTGGCCTAAGTTGTAGCTCTAGCAGAGCACGAGCAGCTAAAGATATTAGAACCCAAGAATCGGATGCTCATGCTGAAGAAAGATGAAAAGACCTAGCTGAAATAACGCTGACCTTAGTTAACACCCCCCCTCCCCCACATCACCTTCGCTTGTTTTTCTGTTTTAAATATGTTGGAAACTGATTCTCTTCAAGAGACAGGTTCGGCGGTAGAATGATATAGTGATGGCTTTCCTGTCATATTTTGCCAACTCGGTGTTTTTTGGGACCAATCCTTCGTTACGAACAACTTTTTATATTCAATTCTGGCAAATCAATTCTTAATCCACGCGTACGAAGTCGCATGTATCATCTAGTACCAAATACTTTAGCCTCAAATGTGATTGGTATAAGTCATATCGAAATGATAACAACAGGTCAACAATTTGTATGCAATGTGTGTGGTAAAGTACAACGCAGAACAGTAGAAGACGTATATTATCTTTATCCATTAAATTATTCAACCACCATTTTTTAAACATCGAAGAGAAAACTACGGAATAAAAATTCAATGATCCTTTTATTCATATTGAACTAACAATTTGAGTTCAGTGCAAGCCTTGAATAATACTTTCCACCAGTAAGCTAGTAGTTTCTATCAAAAGAGTAAAGAAAGAATAAAAAGGATTGTATTGAGTTCCACCGAAGTACTTAAAATTGCTGAATGAAGCAGAGATCTGATCATAAAATAAACTAACTTCTTTGATTAAGTAACAACGGATAATCTTTGTGACGTAAGGATGGCATCACTATGTTCGCCATAGCCTCAAACATAATCTGATGTTTTCATAATTTTGAATTACTGTTTAATTGGTCTTCGGTTTTATTGTGTTAGAGGCGTTTTTTGAATGTTTAGTTTACAAAAGCAACGATGCAACGTTGCATTATAATCACAATTTCTTAATCGTCAGCAAAAATTTGTCATACAAAACTCGAAATGTATTTTAATCCCTAAAACCGTATGACAGATGATATGTATAAAACATAGAGTAAAACTTCTTTTTTGTTAACGCATTTTGTGTTAATCAAAACGTATGATATGGTAATTTTCAGTGATTTCAAAATGATGATAAAGAAAATGTTAAAATTTTGTAAATAACAGGCATCGTGATTACGAAGGCTTCCGCGGTCACTGTATGTATTATTTTGGTTCTCTCTTTCATGATGAAAACCACAGTAAGATGGCAGAAACGTTAGGTTTTAATAAATCGAAGCGGCTCCACCCAGAGAACCAAGATAATACATCTGGCATCTTCTTCGCGTCATTCGAAATATCCCTCTGTGTACATGGTGTACTTCGTTTCGTAGTTTGTAAAAATTTAGTGTTTATTTGACTATAAAAAATATATATTTAATTACTATATCACATTCTGTGTCGACTGTAATTTTTAAGGTACACTTCAACAGCATACTTATGCAGTCTCCTGTACTCTCTCACTGGTACGTAAATTTGAAGAGTGTTCTGCAGTTAATACCTCTCTGAAGTACTATTACTTAGAAGTTAACACGGAAAGGCTCTAACTTGCAGCCAGTTAAACGAGACTTTATAGCGCAGGGGATGTCGTTATGGTAGTTCTTAACGCAGGTCACATTGCATGCCTACAATAACTACACCCCTGTGTGAGAGATATGCCGTAACCGTACCACTTTCAAGTTACGGCACCGAGCTGAAAAACGCATACTAAACTTTCAAAAACACATTAAATTCGTACAGAACCTACAATATGGTGCTGGATTTTTGTTACTTTCGGCCTATATGTGAGTGTCAAAAACCTTTTTTGCAACGTACTATTTATGCGGAATAATAAAGAACGACTCATGTATCTAATATTATAATAAACAACTATTGGTAATCTATGATGTCATCTGTCACGCCATGACGTCACCCAATGACGTCACGCTTTACCCACTGTTCTTGGTTATGCATATTATTTAATAGCATTTATGAGCATCGGAGAATAAATTAACAGACAGAACACTGAAATAAAAGTATGTATTGCGTTTAATCGTTATATGCTTATATTTACGTAATATTCTTTTGATATACAGAAATATTCCTTACATTCTTTGTTCACAGATATGTTAGATAAAACCTTTAAATTTCCAGCATCAATGTTAGCGAAAGTTTTGATTAAATTTTTACTTGACATTGATCAGAATTACAACTGCCATTTGACATAACAGCAGAGGTCATGAATAATTTAGTTTTCTCTTTCTCAACATAAATTAAACTGTGACCTATTATTCAAATTATTAATTTGTTTGAACGGAAATAGTACACAATAATCGCGATGTGTGCATTCTTCACCACAATTAAAACAAATGTTATGTGGCATAATGTAAGTTATAAGATTTATTTTAATTTCCTTTGCTTTCACTGTGAAATATTACTGAAGTTATTATTTCAGCAACATGTAACTGTGTCAGCCATTCAAACGTTTTAATATCGGTCTGAATCACGGAAAAAAAAAAGGCAGGTGTTAAAACCCTTGAAGATTTTGATCAATTTTATATCGCCATGCATTATTGCCACTAAAATGCTATACAGTACATGTATTAATATGCGTGAAATTGAAGTATTGTTCTCTTGGCGGCAAGTTTAGCGTAGTACGTGGATAGGTTGAAATGCAACATGGACCCAGATGGAAATTGAAACCTTTTGCTACAGCGCACGGCACGATGAATTACATTGAATTTTATGCCTATGTGGCGTATTAATTGACGTCTACTATTACAACAGCCGTTTAAGCTGACTGTACACCAACGATGCGCGATATAAACAATCAGAGACATTTCGAAATATGAAAGACTGATGGCGTAGTTACTTTATTTCAATAAAAAAGCGAGACCGACCGTGGTGGTGTAACGGCTAACGTTCTGGCCTCGCATTCGGGAGGACGGCGGTTCGAATCCCCGTCCGGGCATCCAGATTTGGTTTTTGCATGGTTTCCCCAAATCACTCCAGGTGAATGCCGGGATGCTTCCTTCAAAAGGCCATGGCCGAATTCCTTCCCATTACTTGCCCCCCATCCTTTCCCGTCTCTAAAGACCTAGTTGTTATAGGAGACGTTAAGAAGTTAAAAAAAAAAGCAAAAAAAAAGCGAGTAGTTAAATAAAGATTTGTCTTTATTTTATCGTAATCATAGGAGATAGCTTTTTAAAGTGGTTATTTAGAGATTTATAACAGTGTTTAGTTAAGCAATTATTAAGACATGAATTGTCAGAACACTGAAAGAAAAGTATGTGTTTCGTTTAAATTGGCATATTAATTCCCCAGTTTTTTTCTGAAATCATTACATGGTTTGAATGAAAGAAGTTCAAATTGATCGTGATATATGTGGCCTAAACCACAATTAAATATTACGTGACATAGCGTAAGTTGTTAAGATTTATTTTTAGCATCCTTCCTTTTCACTGGGGTCGTTATTTCAGCCGATGTAAGCTGTCACAGCAGTTAAAATATCGGTCTTCATGACAGGTAATAATAAGGAAAGGTGTAAGAACCTTGGAAGATTTGGTATCAAATTTATATCGCGATGCATGATTACAAATGCGATACAGGGAATGTATTAATGCGCGTGTGATTGAAGCTTTACTTTTCTAGCGGCCATATTAGCGGAGATTGGCTGAAATCTTACCTGGACCAAGTAGAAAACTGAAGATTTTTGGTACAGCAGAAGGGACGATAAATTACAGTGAGCTTTATTTTATAACAATTCTGTTTAGCTAAGCAACTGCCGAAAAATAAATTATTATAACACTCCGTTAAACCCGTCATTTTTGACGGGCTTTGGGGCTACTCGATTTTATAAAAGGTCTATGTGTTTAATAATACTTGAGGAGTTATACAAAATATTTAGTTTTATTGTTAAGACTAGAACTCGTTGCAAAATTAACATACATAATATGTGACATTCATGTGGTTAATCAGCTGCTTATCAGTACGAATACTATAATACTATATTCTTGCGTTTATGCAACAAAAATCTTGAGTATAACATATATCGCATTGTAATAAACCCTGAGTAACAATGACTGAAACTAAGTCTAAAAATCATCTTGTAGTATGGACTGAAGTTTTGGTGCCACAAAACTTTTTATTTTCAAATCTACTATTAGAAGATATTTCACTTTGGATCACTGGAATTTAGGGAATTGTAAATAGTCACAACTGGAAAAACATTCGTAGCATTACTTATTACAGCACACACCTTTGCTTTCTAGACAAAAATTTAACTATAGCTGATAATTCAGTCACTGTGAAGTTACAGTACCTACTCAGGATAAAGATTTATTCCTTGTCGCTGTTAGTGTGAAGTGTTATTATATTTTATAACTGAAGTTTTACCGCTGTTCCTCAAGATTTGATTTTACCACAGGACTGTGACTTTTCTGTATACCATATGCATATGACAACTACGAGGAAAAAAACTGTCACTTCTTTTCTTCAAACAATAGAAAGTGATGAGAATTATTGTTTTTATTAGTCATGAACACAAAAATTGGTGAAGTCTGGGTTTTGTGTAAGGCCGGGTGCACATTGACGGGCAGTTGATGCAGGCGGCGCAGCACGGTTTCTGTGTTTCTCTCTTTTGGGGCGGAACAGCGCGTACTGAGACGCATGGCAGGGCAGCGCAGTACTTCGCCGCACGTGGCCCGCGCCACGTTGTGATCACGACACAGAAACTGTGCCACGCAGCTAACTCGTGCCGGTTTTTGCCGTAACACTTCTTGCGTTATGTATCTTGCTTTACTTATAATCATTTTCAGCTAAGGAATAAGAAAAATTGATTAAACTGCAGCGTAACCAACCTGCGATTCACAATATCAGTCGTAATTAATGCATAAAAATTAAATTTAAACAAGAAATTTGGACAATGAGCCCAACAAGTGGCGAGTGAATTCAGCATTTATTTATCATATAACTGTCCACTTACAATTCTCACTTTTATTTTCTCCTTTTGAATTCAGTTTTAATAAAACTTTTAAAAAAGATTGATATATGGGCTATTATTACATTATTTGTTTTCTTATTATTTGTACTACATCTTTCAACAGTGTCCCCGAAAACACTTTTTTTGGGAGGATTCTTTTGAAGACAATTTCCCGAATAATTTTTTGAACACTGCTTTTTTAGTTTCAAATATTTCTTACGTTCTGTTATGTAATTTTCTTAAAAATATAATATGAAATAAAAGAGAAATACATTCTTATAAATATCAAGTACCGCCAAACGCTAAATAATTAAATAAATAACCACGAAAATACTGCGAGATTTTCTTCAGTTCTAATAGATATTTGAGCGTTGTCGAGAATATAACGGGTTAGTTTATGCCGTGAATCTCCGCTCCCGTCATCCAAAATTAATCTTTTGAGAATTCACTTGTCACTGCAAAAGCCACATGAGAGTTTGTTCTTTTCATATACTCACTTTTCCGTAGTTTTTATCTGACTCAGCTTCTGTTAAAGTAATAACAATTTTCCAAACTCGGCGTCCCAGTTTGATTCAGAAATCAAAAAACCAGTTTTTGCATCGATATGTTTTTGTTTACGCTTTTTTGTCGGTTTCTCGCACAACACAACAATGCTTTGTAAACTGCCGCACGAAACTGCGGTCTAATAGGCGCGGGTAACTGCTCGACACAGTTTCATTGTCTGTGCTGCCCTGCCCTGCTCTGCGCTGCCCCTACTGCGCCACGCAGCTCAATGTGCGCCCCGGGTAAGGATTGCTTAGATCGCCGGCCACGCTGGATGAAGTCATTGCTTCATCTTGATGGTGTGAGACAGCTGACGCATGTTAAGGTGGCTCGTGTCCTGGTGGTGGAATTTTTTAATATTTTGGGTCTATTGGAAATCGCGATTCCGCTACAACAACATTAAATAATATCGTTGTAATACTGTTGCAGTCAGTCGCAAGATGTATTATTTCCAAGCAGTAAATCCGTTGTAGTACGGCCTGTATCATTATTTTCAAGCAGAAATTAGGTTTTAATAAAGCCTGAACCAGCATGAAACCTTTGAATGTACTTCGGAAAGAATTTCTATCCGAGTCTTGCGTTTGACCACAGCAGTTATTATGATGCCAACACCACGCGGAATCGCGATCTCCAGTAATCCCGAAGTTTTCATCATCGAGACTTCGCTTGCAGGGTAGGCGATGTGATAGTTGTGCATCATATTTAATCAACCAATTGTGTAAGAAAATTCTGGTGTAAATCTCAAACCTTTTCGCCTTTAGTTATTTGTGATAGAAAACATCACTGTTGATAGTAATGTGTGTTTTGGATGCGGCGTGAAACTTGGTCGTTCCTCTGGTTTTCTTCAGTAGAGCAAGCCTGAATGAGCCAGTACCGATTTAAACTTTCTTACTTCTTTCAACCGTTTCTAAACCAAATCCATACACTACACACAAACATCACAGTCATCCATACTAGCAGTAGCAACTACGTACTCTTACACTACTCGGGAAAGTTAGATTTTCCAAGACTTTATTATGGAGGAGTTACTCCTTCCACGGTAGTCGGCAATGCCTGTCAGCATTAAATTATATAGGTGGTATTTCTGTCGTCCGTCTTAGCCAAACTACTAGTAAAATTCGTCTCGCAATATAACCAGTAAATTTTATTTGAAATTCGTTTACTTGATTATGTTTAATGTTTCCGTAAGAGGTAATTACCCTCATATTAGTCCACCAAAATAGGTTATTAATAGTTAATTTGCTTCAATGTGTAACAAGTCTCTTTTTAAAACATCCGGTCTCCGTTAACATTTTTACAGCTCTTTCCATATCATTTCAAAGGAGACAACGCTTATGATAGGGGTATTTTGGGACACATGCTGAAAATATATCAGTAGTACTATTGCCGACGCATTAAATCTAGGAACTATAGCATTTACTGTATCTGCATGAGTAGGCACAATAAGCACACAGATCAGCTTTCTCATGTGGAAAGGGGAGACATAGTACGAACAACAGTGCCTGCAGATCTGAGCAGCCTAGTTTGTTCTCTTGTCATCCAGCAGACATAAAAAGTACTTAACAGATTTCGGTGCTTTCACGACAGTTTCCAGCAGCGCAGATATAAATAAATCTTTCAAGCATCCAAGAGATATTATACACTCCTGGAAATTGAAATAAGAACACATTGACGCCGGTGTGTAAGACCCACCATACTTGCTCCGGACACTACGAGAGGGCTGTACAAGCAATGATCAAACGCACGGCACAGCGGACACACCAAGAACAGCAGTGTTGGCCGTCGAAGGGCGCTAGCTGCGCAGCGGTTGGGCACGCGGCAGTCAGTGTCAGCCAGTTTGCCATGGCATACGGAGCTCCATCTCAGTCTTTAACACTGGCCGCATGCCGCGACAGCGCTTACGTGAACCGTATGTGCAGTTGACGGACTTTGAGCGAGGGCGTATAGTGGGCATGCGGGA
This sequence comes from Vandiemenella viatica, assembly GCA_031002005.1. Lineage (NCBI taxonomy): Eukaryota > Metazoa > Arthropoda > Insecta > Orthoptera > Morabidae > Vandiemenella > Vandiemenella viatica. The sequence goes on along the minus strand of JARYHS010011408.1, from coordinate 259,728,614 downwards.
GGCCGGGTGGACGTACCGCCGAATTGCTCAACATGTGGGGCGCGAGGTCTCCAAAGTACATCGATGTTGTCGCCAGTGGTCGGCGGAAGGTGCACGTGCCCGTCGACCTGGGTCCGGACAGCAGCGACGCACGGACGCACGCCAAGACCGTCGCATCCTACGCAGTGCCGTAGGGGACCGCACCGCCACTTCCCGGCAAATTAGGGACACTGTTGTTCCTGGGGTATCAGAGAGGACCATTCGCAACCGTCTCCATGAAGCTGGGCTACGGTCCCGCGCACCGTTAGGTTGTCTTCCGCTCACGCCCCAACATCGTGCAGCCCGCCTCCAGTGGTGTCGCGACAGGCGTGTATGGAGTGACGAATGGAGATGTGTCGTCCTCAGTGATGAGAGTCGCTTCTGCCTTGGTGCCAATGATGGTCGTATGCGTGTTTGGCGCCGTCCAGGTGAGCGCCACAATCAGGACTGCATACGACCGAGGTACACAGGGCCAACACCCGGCATCATGGTGTGGGTAGCGATCTCCTACACTGGCCGTACACCTCTGGTGATCGTCGAGGGGACACTGAACAGTGCACGGTACATTCAAACCGTCATCGAACCCATCGTTCTACCATTCCTAGACCGGCAAGGGAACATGCTGTTCCAACAGGACAATACACGTCCATATGTATTCCGTGCCACCCAGCGTGCTCTAGAAGGTGTAAGTCAACTACCCTGGCCAGCGAGATCTCCGGATCTGTCCCCCATTGAGCATGTTTGGGACTGGATGAAACGTCGTTTCACGCGGTCTGCGTCTAGCACGAACGCTGGTCCAGCTGCGGCGCCAGGTGGAAATGGCTTGGCATGCCGTTCCACAGGACTACATCCAGCACCTCTACGATCGTCTCCATGGGAGAATTGCAACCTGCATTGCTGCGAAAGGAGGATATACACGGTACTAGTGCCGACATTGTGCATGCTCTGTTGCCTGTGTCTATGTGCCTATGGTTCTGTTTGTATGATCATATGTTGTATCTGACCCCAGGAATGTGTATATAAAGTTTCCCATTCCTGGGACAATGAATTCACGGTGTTCTTATTTCAATTTCCAGGAGATTACTTCAGTTTATTCTATGTTTTAATCGTAAATAAATTTAATGAAATACAAAAAAAAAATCAATTTTGTATAATCAACATGCACTGCTGAGACCAGCCTGGTACAGTCATTATGAATGAGCAGATCTACAGAATCAGTAAAACGTGTACTCGGATATGTTTCTTCAGTATTTTCAAGTACGACGTAGCTTCTGTAAAACTGGCAAATGTGACTCAGGCCTTCACAATTACGGGTTCTTATTGTAATAGCCATCACAGATATGAGTGTGCTACACAGAAGGAAATCGCTTTGCATAAGAAAAAAAATGCTTGATAGTCAGCTTATTATGTACACAAACAACAAACTAAAGATTGATTATGGTTAAAATGTGTGAAAAAATTGCTTGTTGAGGATTTTAAATATAAATACCTTGGCATTATATTTGATATTAAACTCAACAGGGCAGGACACATCGGTCAGGTAGTAGGAAATGGTTTAAAAATCCTTCACTTGTTGGTGAAAGTGATGAGAGGGTGTACTAGAGAAGTAAGAGGACTGGGTTACAAAATGTTGGTGAGACCATTGCTTCAATATGGTGGCTTAGTATAGCACCTACATTTAGAGTATCAAATACAGCAGTTAGGGGATGTGCAAAGAGGGCTGCTAGAGTTTTCTCTGGATATTACAATCAGTAACTGATATGATAAAGGAGGTTGAACGGGATTCATTGGAAGACATGAGAAGGGCGAAAAGAATCATGGGCGTATACAAGGCGTATATTGGGGATAAGGCTTGGAGAGTAAGAATTAGGAAAGGTGCATGAAAGGGAAAAAATGACCATGACCACAAATTGGTACTCAGGCATAAGAATGTGGGAAGATTTTTTTTTTTTTTTTCTTAGGAAAGGGGGTTAGGGATTTGAATAAATGACCAAGAGAAATTGTGAATAATTGGTCAAAAACGCCAAAAGAATTTGAAGTTGAAGAATAGAGGGAAAAATTGGGTGGGTACGGGAAAACTGAAAAATAGGTGGGTAGAGAAATTTCCACAGAAGCAAGCGCTCCATCACAATTAAATTTAATTTTAAACAAAAAATAAAGTTAGGTTTCTAACTCATCCCTGCGGCTTTCAGCTCACGTTGCTAATGCACACATATGGTATTTATTTCGAATTCGTATGTAGTAAAATTTTTATGTCGACCTAGTAAGACAGTGATATAAAAAATTACACCTTTTCTTGACGAGCTATAATAATTTATATCCCACAACACGCTCGGGGGGGGGGGGTGATACAATCGAATGCACCATTGAAAAAGATTATTTCGTTTAACCGTTTATCTGGCAGAGCGACTCATTGAACTGCAAGCAGAGCATTGTATATAAATACAATTTACCAGGAATTGGTTGAAATCAAGAAACTTCTGATTGAAGAAACTCACATAAAACTTGCTGCTTGAAATCAACATTGCCAATAGAGGGATTTGAAGAAAAAAGGTACTCAAACAAGCATTAATATGTTTAAGAGGTAGAGGCTTGTGAATGACGGTCTTCTGCATTCCATGGTTTCTCCAAACAACTCGAGGTGAATGCCGGGATAGTTACGTCGTTCCTTTTTTCCCAGTTCTTTCCCACCTCTAATGTACTGGACGTCAAATAAATGTAAAGCCATAAGCAAAAAAGATAAGAGACGAGCGGACTGAAATACGGGAAGATAGCTGAATGACTCTAGAAGATCTCTCTATAGTATGACCTCTAAAAAGAGAACTCGTAGAAACAAACCTCACATTCTTCTCAATTTCAGTAAACTTTTCTTGTTTTGTATTACGTTATTGTTGTAAGATTAAATTAAGAACTTTAATTAATTTGTTAGAGTTCAGAATATTAGATTAGCTAGATCAAATGTGCTCTGTTGCCTCCGCTGCTTAAGAATAATAAAAACCTTTTTCGTTAATTTGATTACTGACACAATATTAAATTCCTAACTTTTAAACCTCCAGTAAACAGAATTTCAGATAAACTAAGGTGCTCATTCCCTTTGTGTAATAATACACGGGAGCGAAATAATAACTTGTGAAGTATGTTCTCTTTAACATTTGTAGCCAACAGAATTACGCTACAGCGTGGGCAGACAAACAAACCGCATTTCCGTAAATGAATCATTTAAAGAAGTTATGAATATTTTTTCGCTGGCAGCCGTAACACGTTCTTTCCGGAGTGGCTGCTTTTTAATACCGAAAACGCGCCGCCCTGCCGGCAGAACTCACATTTCTGCGTGCACCGCGCCGTGTTATCCAGGTTAATCTGTTCCAGCGTTGTTAGCACAGCATCCGTGGCTGGCTGCGAGCCGGAGATATGAAATATTCAGCACAGCCGGCGAACCCGCGGGCATTCACTGCCAGTGGCTGTCGACAGACCAGCCAACCAGGTGGAGCGGAACGCGGCCACAGCTCTGAAATACGCAGCGAACCAGTGTCATTCGACCTGAAACACTTCGGTCCTCTGTTAGGTGACTAAACAATGCTGTGTCCGTAGACGCTCGTGTGGCAATATCGAATAAACCTTGATAAATTTCTATTGTTATTATTTTCGAGTCACAAATACCAAATACGCGGCTAAGCATACAAATTAACCACTTTAAATCCATTTCGCCATGTACTTCGCAGCATCAAGTGGATTCAGTGCTGCTCGAAACAGAGTATCTTCGTTGCAGGATTATGCGCACATAGGGCACTGGAGCATATGTTTCACGCTTAATGTTAGTAACATCAATATAACACAATTTCGCCACATTCAGTTCTTTTTAATGACCTGGTGGCAAGCGCTCCGCAACTGTCAGTGGTCCCGAGATTTAAGGAACCTTAATTTTCTGCACAACTGTATTTTTTAGTTTTGGGGTGTGTATGATAGCAGTGCATGGTGAAGGACTTAGAAATTGTAGAAAGAAGTCTTTCCATTTTTTATTTTTTATTATCTCTTTACACCTCGTCGAATTCGATGTCGATGTCGATGTCGAGGTCGAGGTCGAAGTCAAAGTCGAGGTCGAAGTCGAGGTCGAAGTTAAGGTCGAAGTCGAGGTCGAAGTCGAGGTCGAAGTCAAAGTCGAAGTCGAGGTCGAAGTCAAGGTCGAAGTCAAAGTCGAAGTCGAGGTCGAAATCAAGGTCGAAGTCGAGGTCGAAGTCGAGGTCGAAGTTGAGGTCGAAGTCGAGGTCATTAAAGGCGGGAAAGGACAGGAAACAAGGAAAGGGAATGAATTCGGTTATGGCCTTTTTAAGAAAAGTTAGCTGGTTGTATTGAGTAAAGAACTGAGAAGAACCTATGAGAATCTGAGATCGTGAAAATGTTGTCAAGTTTCATACAAACAGAAAACGTGAATGGATAGAACATTTGATAAAAATCAGATATTGATGGGTTTGTATTTCAAGGAATACTAAACGCAACAGGAATAACGTCAATGATTCCTGATGCCAGAAGGTCTGTCGACTGATGGTTGAGCGATAGCTGGACGCCAAATGGCTGAACGAGAGATGTATTGATGTTCAGAGAGTTTAATGCCGAACAAATTAACGAATAGGTGGCTAAATGACAGACGCTTGAACGCTGGATGTTGAACTTTATATGGAGGAACAAGAAGTTATTGAATGCCTGTGGTTAAGGAGCCAGTATGTTTGACACCTGAAGATGGAACACCAGATATTAAAATAAAAAATATTTGCAAGTGGACCAAGAATTAGCCTGAGTGTTAATCATGTTATTTTTAACTCTTGGCGTAGTTTCGTACACTTTTTGTCAACTGAAAAAAAATGCTTTTTAACTACAATTTTAACTTTTCAAAGACGATTTAAGTGTAAAAAAACGTTTGCATTACAACATTGTATATAACCCGTACATATTATCTCAGAAACAGGTGGATAAAAGGTAAAATGTGATTGAGAAAATTGAAGAAAAACTATGTTTAAATAGAGAATGTATAAATTGTATAGGTATTAAGGAGTTTTATAAGTGTTTGAATGAAGGTAAACGATTTAAGAATGTGGAGAAACAGTCACAAGCAATTTCGACGATCAAAGTAGCACACCTTTTTCAGAGGTTTCCTCTAACAAAGCGAAGTTAACTTTTAACATTTAAGAGGTACCAACAGCCTAAACTCAGCGACAATCTACAATGCCCGCATGGTTTCCTACAGTAAATATCAGCTGCCACATATATTTGGCATCACCAGCCAGTACGCATGTGTTACATCGCAACGTTTAAATTGTATAGCGCATTTGAAAAATCGAAGAATTGAAGGACATGTATTTTGTAGAACAGTAAATAGAAAGCAACACGTAAAATATTCTTTTTAGTGGGTGATCATAATGTGCATGTTATTCATAACGGTGCGAAAATTAAGTGAAAATAACTATAATTTTTTTTTCCGGTCTAGGGGTAAAACAGTACATCTCTTTCATTTCTGTTCATATCTACAAAATTCTTCTTGTACTTACAACTCGATTCTCTTTGATTTAAAAGGTTCTTGACAGGTCTTCTAGTCTTTTACATATTTACTAGTAATGTCTTTGCTCTTATTTGATATCTTCATTTGTCCTAAGCATTCGAGTTTTTGATTCTCTTTTTCCGCCAATCGTTATGCTTTCAGCTTCATTTTAATTTTATTTCAATTCCATATTTTTCGGAATTAGAAAACTTGTGGAGAAGATATGCAATATATGAAGGGATTACCATATAATTACCTGCTTTGCAGAAGATTTCCAATGCGTACTTTATTTATACATATATTGGCTCCTGAGAAAATTGCGGACAGACGACAAAAAGAAAAAGGATATTCAGAAGCAATGATTTCTTAGAAATCGCACAAAGACGAAATCTGTACGTATTCATGTCTCTTCCTGGAAGTAAATCCGTGTCGTTAGTGCTCACCCAATGATAATTGGAGATCCGATAACATCTCCACTTTCCAAATGTATTGAACGATTTGGAAGAAAGTATGTCAGTTATGCTGTCTGAACAGAAAGTTAATCGTGATGCTAAAAACGTTCCAGGCGTTGAGTAACTGAGAAAAGTTACTGTTATTACAGGTGCATAAACTTCCAAACTTCAAATGCATTTATATGTTCGGAAGAGGAATTTTTACAACCATAAATGATCTTATAATACGTAAGGAATCATGTATGATCAAATTTTATGTAGACACTTTACATAATCTAAATTATTTGTGTATTGATGCATTTGTTACTTCTATTGATCTTAATGACTGATGTAAGATAAGAACGGGAGAGTTAAGAGCAACAGTTTTTATACTGTTTCATCAGATCCATTCAATCACAATTAAAAATACCAGCATACAATAGTACATTTACGGAAGTAATTATTTCCGATAACACAAATTTTATGTTTTGAAACTTCACAGATACTACTATTAACGCATTTCTGACTGGAATTATGCAGTTCCCAGTTACCGTATAATTGAATTTTTGTCTCGGTTAGTCGGTTTCGTCGTAGTAGGTTAACTATGGCTTTACAGTAGAACATTTCTCGTTGTAGTTTGCTTCTGTCACATGCTGCAGCTACATCTTCTAATACTGTTGGATATATATCTGACAGTTATTTTTAATTTAAAATTGTTTGTTATTGTTTTATTTCTAAAATGATCTATCAGCGTTAAATATAATATTAGTAGAATATCGATAGCCGAGTTAAATGATAACAATCGTATAACTTAACAGTGAGTTGTATTCAGAATTAACTAGTTTTTACTCGCAATTTCGTGGACTTTGAATTCTATTGCTAGGATTAGCTATAGAAAACTGTAACTTACGTAAAAGGTGTTATTACGTTCTTCGGTGGTTTAATTTATATATATTGATTAATTAAAAAGTCCACCAAAAGGTTATGTTGTGAAGTTTTGTTTATTTGTTCAAAACGAAGTCAGCGATATTCACAAGCATAGGTACAATACAGAGATGCACTTCTGAGCCGTCGCAAATAAAATCTCTGTGAAACTAACTGGATGAAACTCTCTGTAAAACTGAATACTGACTGAATTCAACTAACTGCTCTGTCCAGCCGATCTGTTTATATAGTCTCTATCGAAATTACGAGAATTCTTCAAAGGCATCCGCCCGATATTTCTCGATCATTAACGATCACTCAAACAATCAAACATATTAAAAAACAATCGGAATTAATGCAAAATTACTTAACAACATTACAAAATGATCAGAAATGGTAATTAGAGATACTTAAATACAAAATTATTTGCAGAAATCATCTCAAACTGTAGAAAACTGTCCTGTAGACATCATAACTTGCATTAATACATGGAATTACAAACATTTAAGAAATTATCTTGCACCACTCGGTTCTTAAACATATTAAATGGACTTTAAATAATTTCCTTTCATAAAACAAAGTCTGTATACACTGATTTACAAGAAATTACAAAACAAACATACCAGATCATATTCAAGCAAACTTTAGCTCACTACAAATGCTTCATACAGTACAATACTATTAAAAATTCAGGTATGAGGGCTGTTACAGTGTCACAAAGAAACATGAAGTACGGATAATATGACGAGGTAATCATCACCTTACCATTCAAGCAATGAGCCTATCTCATATTCTGTTACAGCACAAGTATATCTATACTATGTAATGTATGTCTGTATATGAAATTTATGGACATATTATACACAAACTGACTGCGAGAAAATCAAAGCCCGAGCGACCGATATAACATTACAGAGATATACAAACGCTATCTGTCTGTCTGTAGGCTTTCGATTAGTTTTCAAAATTTCGTGACAAAATGTGTAATGTATCTCGAAAAATGTATGCTACTTCTTGGAAATGAGACATAATATTTCCTTGTAAAATTTCATGAAGATTGTTTTAGCTGTTTAGTCATGAAAACGTAACAAACAGTCAGAGAGACAGAGTTACTTTCGCATTTACAATATTAGTGTAGATTGATAGAGTCTTAAACAGCAGCCCGAAGCATAGATACCATGAAGAGCGCATGAAGTAAATGGACGAATGTTACTCATATTTAAAAACATTTAACTTCAGGTACGTAACATCAACAACGATCAAATCATGGACATCTAACACTATTAAATGTAAGATATTTGAAATTTATTACAGCAAACACTGAAACATTAATTAATACTCAGTATATTGTTCGTTAAGAATAACCAGATACGTGATAACAGTTTAGGATTCATCTTCAAAACAAAGGAAACGATTATAAGATAAACATTTTTTTTAATGTCTATTTACGAGCTTACTGCACTTTAATGTCACTTGTTTCTAACACCGGAAGAAGAAATTTTGTATGAAGGAACAATACAAGATGTAGCAGTAAAACATTACACAAAAGAAAATTTTCTTCCCTTTTTAGAGAAGTACACTCCTTTAAACAGCCAATTTTAATCATTCAAAAAATCTAAAAAGAGAGTTACAAAGTCGTAAAGTGCTGCATCTGTTTAAAAGAGTAATAAAAGAACGCCTTTTGTTTTACCAACTTGCGACGATAAAATGGCAGTCTCCTTTGAAGACAGAGGAGCTCTACATTGCCAGTTGAAATAGAGCAACTGCAATGCAGTAATTAAGAGGAACTCAAGCCCTACTTTTTTCGTTACTAACACGGTTGCAATTAATACAACACGACTTCTACTCAACCTCGTAGCCCATAAAACTCATGATGATTTTACTATATTAAACTGTTTTTTGTTTTGTTTTGTTTTAGTTTTATGCCTTGACGATGTAAAGCTCGTTAGAGGTGGGAAAGGACTGGGTCAAGGAGAGGGAAGGAATTCCGCAAAGAAATTTTGAAGGAACCATCCGTCTGGAGTTATTTTGCGAATCAGTGGATACCGAAATCTCGATAACCGTACTGAAATTCGAACCCACGTGCTTCCGAGTGCGAGGATAGAGTGATTAAACAGTAGTGGCGAAATGAAATTTTGCTTAGGGGAATTCTTTGAACCATTTACTTGTTGGAAATATTTCATTGATGTATACTATTCTTTTCAGTTTTCCCTTCATTAACCAATCATCCATTCACGAATTTCTTGCAAAGTGACCCACCATCCTCTCTCTTCTTGCACAGTTTTGTTTCTTCGGCCATTATTTGTGGAATATGTTCATTTCAAAATTTATCCAGGCATATAAATTTTGGTATTTCAGCGATTTTAGAAATCATTCCTTGATTTACTAGAAATTTCCTTCGTGTTTCTAGTCAACAATGTTATGTAGCTGCCTAAGAGTTATAAAACCCTAATTTGTGTTTTCTTTAGTTCGTACTGTTCCATCTTCTTCATGACATTACGACCTTACATCCAATTATTTCCGTTATTACTACCTTCCACTTCACTATCGGTCATATAGCACTTTCCATTCGTTAATATTGTAACGGGGCGAGGAAAAAAGTGTCTGTGACTAAGATTTTACTATTTTAATTTAATAGAAAAGAAAAATTGTTACTTGGTTATGATTTTAATTGTTGTGAGAATATATTCTATAAAATGAAAGGTGTATCTATGGCGAGAGGAAGAAGTTTCGTCTGTGTTGTGGCTTTGGTTTTAGAGAGACGAGAGGGGAGATTATGTTTGCGAGAGGAGACGGAAGTGGAAAATTGAGTGATGAAGATTTAAATTCATACGTTTTATCTGCGTTACTTTAATAACAAATAAGCACCATATTGATTATGAGCAGAAATCTTCGAAGTGAAGAATAAGATTTTGTGAGCAGAAGACAAGTGCATTAATGCATGGATATCTGTATTGTTCTTCCTATTCTTCAAATATAATGGAAGGGAATGTTTACAAAGATCAACAAATTAAATTAAGAAGAAGTTTCATACCCCCGTTAGCGTATAAAGAAAGTGAAGGTGTTGTTTATTTAAGTGTACTTTCTTTCCGTTTTAAAGTTATAACATATGATACTCAGAAAATCCGTGTGTCGACAGCATGAAATCAGAAGTGTTGTATTGTAGCTTGACGAAGAAGGGGAAAAAAGCAATTTCCTTCACAGTATCACGACTGATTTAACATTTTTAACATTTCTTTAGCAACCCATACTTTTCGAACGACTAATTTCCTAAGCGCAATATTTATCTGCTTTGATTATTTTTATTTTCAATGGTTACATTCTTCTACAGCTTAGGTTTATTCACAGCTTTTCAACGAATTCATTGGTATTTTCATGCAGTGTTTGCTACAGCTAAAAACTAACATGTTCCTTGCAATCTCATTACTTAAAAATCCTGCTCAAATAACGCTATCTATAATCTGGCATGTTGTTTGCCCCCTCCATTCCTCACAATATTTAAGGTTTGCCTCATTGATCCTTAAATTTTTTAACCTAGCGGTTTTTATCCGTAGTAATCTTTTATTGTTACAAGTATACGTGCTTTACATATAGAACATGGCAGTTACTTTTCTGAGCAACGGACACTTGAAACCTGGGGCCTCTTAAGGTAGACGAAAGTTCAAGGAGAAAGTCAAGTTGCATAGAAGTATCCAGAAGATAACCTACCGATCCAACTAGGCCCTAACACGCGTATTTCACGTATTCATTTCTCCTATCATAGTCAACTTCTCCCTTACACCAGCTCTAGCGAGGATCACATTTTGAACGAATGCTTCGAGGCAGTGTTTCAGTCATCATGAAGTAAATATCATCGCAGAAGTTGTGTCAGTTGCAGAAGTTGCAGGCTCAGTATGGGAAAATACAAGTGACACTTCTTACTACTAACAATACAAGTTCAATGTAGTGAAATGTTAGTATTTTACTCGTAATAATTCCTCCGTAAACAGCTTGAATATCTAGATGCAATTTCAATACTCCTTTACATATGGCATCATTTTCAAGCGAAGGGCAAATCATAATGAAATTTTAAAAAGAGAGAATTTGCAGTGAATGCTCTCTGAATCACTAATGGAATAATCTGATCCTATTTATCAACCCCAATTCTCATTTAGGATGTGAGAATTAGGACCCTTTCTAGAATTATGAATGAGGGTGAACCATTAGTCCCCGCCCATCCCTATAATTAGGAAAATTTTTAGAAGTGGATAGTTACTCCCCATACCTATATATATGTATATTCATCAGTGCATCAAATTACGATCTCAATAAGAATAAGATATTAAAATTTGGTTCTTGACAGCAGCCAAAACAAAACAAAAAATGACATTTTTCTGTATGGATGAATACCATCGCCTCTGGTTGTATTCGATTGTTGTTACCTTTATTGAAAACATTTCTACATTACAATCTAGGGGATCCGGTATTTCACGTTGAATTTCGGGATTAACACAGATATGCTAACATTATTATCTGAAAAACACCTAAAAGACGTAATGGGCAAGACCGGTTAGCTGGCTGGATGTGGAATAATATGTACTGCTTATACGTTTCGAAATAATGCAAAGAAATATGAGGGATGCGTTTAAAGAACATCACTCTGCAGAACTCACGTTCTGGTCAAATCTTTCAACTGTTTTATTCACCACTCTCTGAAGAGGAGTGACTGGAGAAACAGACAGAGGAAGTTATTGGTAGCTGTAGACGAAGAGAATGGAAAGTGCCGCGTTAGAGAGAATCGTATCCCAGGAAGTGGTGTGGATCAATTATGCAGCTGTTTGGCCTCTCTGCGTCCCGAATATTACACGTGAATACTTAATGAATCTGCAGCAGAGTGGAGTCTGTTGTTCCGCCGTGTTGAATACATCGCAGCCCGCACGGCAGTAATGAAAACAATAAAGCAGCGTCAGCCGTGAGCCTGTGTCAACGGCGCCATTCGGCCCCAGCTTGATGAAGTCCGGCATCACACTAGCTCCAAATACTCTCCGAGAGCCGGCGTTAATGTCCGCATTCTGCAGGACGGCGACCGATCACACACGTCCACCTGCACCAAACTAATTCCCGTTCACGGTGGCACACGATATGCAATATTCCCAGCGCGATTACTGCATTTGTTGTTCATTAGGCTCCAAGCGTAAACAGGAAATTAAATGTCTGTCCAGAAATGTTTTACTGATACCAAATTTTTAATTATCTGCTAGTATAAGGAGCCTTTTACACTGCTCTTTCATTTCTAAGTATAGTTTCGGTACAGTGTTATTAAAATTCAATATCGTGTAACTGTACATTTATTGTAAACCTTAGTATACTGTATTACGAGGGCGGTTTGAAAAGTTCTCGGAATCACCGCTAGATATCAGTGCTAGAAAGTGAGGTTCCCGCGCAATAATCACACATCCTTTGTGAGTGAACACGTGGCGCGTCAATGCTCTAACTACAGGAGTGTGGTAGTGACGACTCTTTGTTGTTGTTCCCGCGTAGTGATTTGTGACAGTGGAAAAAACTGAGATTCGAGCAAAGATTAAATAATTTGTAAAGAAAGGTATGAAAGCAAAGGAAATTCATGCCGACTTTCAGAACACACTAGCGGACTCTGCTCCTTCATACTCAACTGTTGCCAAGTGGACCAGCGAGTTTAAATTTGGTCGGGAGAGCTTGGATGATGATCCACGTAGTGAACGGCCAAAAAGTGCTACGACCCCAGAATTTATCGCAAAAGTGCATAAAATGGTCATGGAGGATCGTCGACTGAAAGTGCGGGAGATTGCTGAAGTTGTATGGATGTCTTCTGAACGGGTATATTATATTTTAATCAAAGAATTGGGTATGAAAAATTATCCGCAAGATGGATGCCGCGGCTCTTGACACTGGACGATAAACGCACCAGATTGGAAATGTCCGAACAAAGTCTGGCCCGTTTTCAGAGCAACCAACAAGATTTTTTGCGGCGATTTGTGACTACAGATGAAACTTGGGTCCACTACTATACCCCAGAGACAAAACAGCAGTCAAAGCAGTGGAAAAATGCTGATTCACCACCACCAAAGAAAGCAAAGGCAGTGCGTTCGGCCGGAAAGGTCATGGCCTCAGTTTTCTGAGATGCAAAAGGCATTCTGCTGATAGATTATCTTCCTACTGGCCAAACAATCATGGGGCAATACTATGCAAAACTCCTAGACCAATTACAGGAAATGATACGCGAAACAAGGCCTGGTTTAGCAAGGAAAAACGTAATATTTCATCAGGACAACGCTCCGCCGCACAAAAGTGTTATTGCCATGGAAAAACTTCATGAACTGAGGTACGAATTGTTGCCACATCCACCTTATTCACCTGATTTGGCACCATTAGACTTTCATCTATTCCCCAAGCTGAAAAATTTCCTCGGTGGTCGGAGATTTCCTACAAGGGAAAAACTGACAGCCGAATTGGAGAGGCATTGGAACATCGCTGGACCAAATGCATTAGTCTACAGGGAGACTATGTTGAAAAATAAAAGCAGTTCCACCGAGGTACGATACTTAATTCTAATACATTCCGAGAACTTTTCAAACCACCCTCGTAAGTGTTTCATTGTTTGATTTTTGACAGGAAAACATTTCAGTATTAACAATGATCACAATTTTTTGGGGGGGAATCATCTGTGTTGTAAACGAATTAGCTAATTTGTCCGTCATCCCGACCGACCATTCATTATTCACACCCATCATAACTTCTGAACTTTATAACTTTAGTTCCTAGTAATGGTAATATCATTAAAGGTAAAGGACACGGGATTCCGACGGCTCCTGCTGCATCCCGTAGCATTTACGGAGGTAGAGCTCCGAACTCCACGCCACGCTCCGACCGTTCTTTACCTTAGCTCCAAGTACCTTTTTAAAATTTACCAGGCAATGGTGAACCCCTTTAACAAAAAACTGCGACTTGTTTGTGCTGTTTTATGCGAAAAACTTTCCAAGCATCGTCACATTAATTTTTGGAAAATTAGAGCTGTTTCCTTTGGTAAATCCCGCTTTCATTGCAAATATTACTTGTTTCAAAGATTGGTAACCATAACTAAGTACTAGGTTAACTTAAAACTTTGAATATGCGACACACAGATTAGCGACAGGTGCTTAACATACGAAACAAAACTGCGTAGTGCGATGTGACGTCGCGCGCTCTGATTGTTGTTTCGCATCACGTGACTTTTCTGTATTTTTATTTTACAAAAACCAGCTTAGTTCGTGGAGTTACCGGTATACTCTAGTTCAGGGGTCCCTAAACGTTTTACCTCGTCGATCCCTTCATAGGTTGTTGCCTTCTTATCAATTCACAGATTAAGTTTTTAATAAAAATAATGTTTGGTATTTCTAATGTCAAGCAATAAGGGACCTGCATAACAACTCAACCCATTAATTTGTAGTTCCCATATGTTACAAAATCTCCCAATAACTTTAACAAAAAAAATATTTTTCACTTTTAACATAATCTCAAAAAATAAAAACAAAATTATGGGTAGGTGGAATAAATTTCGAATAAAAATCTGCCAAATAGAATAGATGGTTCTGGCACTGTTTTAACTTGGCACATAGCGATGGGTCCACCTTCCTAACAAACTCTACAGGTTTTTTTTTTTTTTTTTTTTTTTTTGCCCGTCATCAGTCTTTCGATTGGTTTGATGCAATCCTCCATCCTTTCCTATAATGTGCTAACCTCTTCATTCCTACATACCCCTTACAGCCCACGTCCTCAATTATCTGCTTCATATATTCTAATCTCTGTCTTACTATACAGTTCTTACCTTCGACTGTTCCCTCCACTAACAAATTAACCAATCCAGTATGACTCAAAATATAACCTACCAGCCTGTCTCTTCTTTCCGTAAGCTTCTTCCACAAACTTCTTTTCTCACCCATCATTTCCAAAACTCGTTCATTTCTTATTTGGCCTGTCCACTTAATTTTAAGCATTCTTCTGTAGCACCACATTTCAAATGCTTCAATTTTCTTTATTTCCGGTATTCCTAAAGTCCATGTTTCGCTACCATAAAGTGCTGTGCTCCACACAAAGAATTTTAAAAATTTCTTTCTAATTAATAGATCAATATTTGAAACTAAAAGGTTTCTCTTTTTCATGAAGGCTCTTTTTACTACTGCTATTCTGCTTTTAACATCATTCCTGCTTCGGCCATCGGTTGTAATTTTACTTCCCAAGTAACAGAATTCACTTATTTCTCCTATTGCATCTGATCCTATTTTTATATTTAATCTACTAGTATTGGTATCATTTCTGCTACATTTCATCACTTTTGTCTTGCTTTGATTTATATTCAGGCAAAAACCTCCCTTCAGTATTTTGTTCATGCCATTAAGTAACTTCTCAATATCCTCAGCCTTCTCTGCTAACAAGACAAAGACATCAGCAAATCGTAGCATACTGATTTTTCTCCCTGAAAACTTATTCCACATAGAAAATTTTCTTTCACTTTCTTCATTGCTTCTTCTACATACAAGTTGAATATTAACGGGGATAGACTACAACCTTGTCTCACACCCATTTTTACTGATGCATGTCTCTCGTGATTTTCTACTTTTATAATAGCCACTTGATTCTTATATAGTTTATGGAGTATTCTTCTATCACGATACTTTAGACCTGACTTCTTTAAGTTTTTGAACATCTTGTCCCACCTAACATTGTCAAAAGCTTTTTCTAAATCAACAAATGCCATAAAAGTATCTTTGTTTTTCTTGATCCGCCCTTCAAGTATTAATCTTAAAGACAGAATTGCTTCCCTTGTACCGCGATTTTTCCTAAACCCAAACTGATCTTCTCCTACTATCTCTTCTACTACCCTTTCCATCCTTCTGTATATTATTCTGGTCAGTAATTTTGAAGCATGTGATGTTAGAATAATGGTGCGGTAATTCTCACATTTGTCGGCTTGTGCTTTCTTTGGAAGTGTGAAGATGATATTTTTATTAAAAACAGTTGGAATTTCTCCTGTTTCATAACTTTTTGATATCAGCTTGAATAATCTTTCGATTCCTTCCTCTCCTAGAGATTTAAGAAGTTCTGCAGGGATCTCATCAATTCCAACTGCTTTATTTACTTTCAAGTCATTCAGAGCTTTATCAGATTCTATCCTCAAAACAGGATCTCCTAAGTCATCAATGTCGACATCGCCTTCCTTTTCCGATACACTACTGTTCAAGTTGTCCCCAACATACAGTTTCTCAATGTATTCTTTCCGTCGGTTAGCTCTATCTTCTGAGGTTAAAAGAGGTTTTCCATCGGCAGCTTTAATGTTCATACCTCTTTTCTTCATTTCTCCAAAATTCTGTTTGATCTTTCTATATGCAACATCTACTTTACCTACGGCGATTTCCTTTTCTACTTCTTCAGACTTTTCTTGTAGCAATTTTTCTTGGGCTATTTTGCATTTCCTATTTATTTTATTTGTAAATTGCCTGTATTGCTCTCTTCCTGCTTCATCCTGACTATTTTTGTACCTTCTCCTCTGATCCATCAGTTCCAAAATTTCTTCTGTGATCCAATGTTTTCGAGCAGCTTGTTCCCTAAAGCCTAAGGTTTCTTTACCAGCTTTCATTATTTCGGTCTTTAATGCATTCCATTCGTCTTCGGTTGAGCTCCTTTCAGAGTTACTTCTTAGACCCTAGTCTACCATTTCTGCAAATTTTTCTCTCGTGCTAGATTGTTTCAGTTTATTCACTTCCAGTCTGTTCTGCTTATACTACTTCCTTATTCGCTTAAATTTCAGCCTGCACTCCATTAATATCAAATTATGGTCAGAATCTATATCTGCTCCTGGGTACGCTTTACCGTATAGAACTTGGTTGCTGAATCTCTGTTTGACCATGATATAATCTAGCTGATATCTGCTTGTATCCCCAGGACGTTTCCAGGTGTATAGCTTTCTTGCATGGTTCTTAAACAGTGTGTTCGCCACTACTAGCTTATATCTTTCACAAAATTCTAGCAACCTGCTTCCTCGCTCATTTCTTTCTCCTGGACCAAAACTTCCTACAATATTCCCCTCTTTTCCTTCTCCCACTACTGCATTGCAATCACCCATGATTATTAGATTTTCCTCCCGTTTCACATATTGGATTAATTCTTCGATTTCTACGTATATTTTTTATATTTCTTCGTCATCTTCCTGTGACGTTGGCATATATACTTGTACTAAAGTGGTTGGGACGGGCTTAGTTTCTAACCTCATCAAAATAATCCTGTCAGTAAACTGTTCATAATAACTCACCCGTTTCGCTACTTTCTTGTTCATCACAAATCCTACACCAGTGACTCCATTGACAGCTTGTGTGCTAATTATCCTGTGTTCTTTAGACCAGAAAGCCTGTGCATCCTTTCATTTAATCTAACTAATCCCATCAACATCTAACTTAAGTTGTTCCATCTCCCTTTTTAAGTTTTCTAACCTACCTGCCCTATTCAGACTCCTAACATTCCACGCTCCGACTCGTAGAATGTTTCTATCCATTCTGATGACTCCTCCCTGAGCAGTCCCCACCCGGAGATCCGATTGGGGGACTATTTTACCTACGGAATATTTTACCAAGGAAGAAGCCATCGTGATATATGTAATTTGAGAGGATTACATGTTCTCGGGATACCCTTTGGGTCTTTAATGCAGTATTTTCCCGTTGCCTCCTGCATCCCCATGCCATTGATTATTTCTGATTCATGCGCCTATAGGTGCCGTTTCCAACCCCAAGGGCAAGAGGGTGCCCTGAACCGCTCCCCGCTCTTCCGCCCGCCTTTCTGAGGCCGTTGGCAAGCAGTGGGTGATTCCTTATACCGGGAATCTTTCAGTCACCAGAGCCTCGTCCGTGCAAACAGGGTGCACCACGTGAAGGAGAGGTTGACATTTGGTTGGAAAATGCTAGTATAGCCACTCCCAAACCCTTAGCCACAACAAACTATCACGTCCAGACAACCATCTTACCTCAGTGTGCAAAAGTTATTGATTGTAAGATTCATTATTTACTTCACATAACTACTTAAACAGATGGGAACTGAGAGGATCAGCTTTAATTTTTTGCTTGACCTAGTTTTTACTGGAATATTTCTATTTTTCCCTAGACAATTTAATTGATCCTCTTTAGTATTAATTGACCACCACGCATTAACCGCCCCTGGAGAACTCTTATCGATCCCAAGAGGTCGGTATCGACCATTCTGGGGACCCCTGATCTAGGTTGATGTAGCCACACAGTAAATATTTTAAGTTCATAACAGAGGTCAATTCTCTGCATTTTTTAATCAAATTTCATGCCAGTTACTCCTTTTTCTAAACGTATTTTAGTGTCTATCCCCCGATGTAGCAGAAAAGATATGGGGTTGAGTATGATTTATTCTTGCAATATTTTTAGCCTTTTTTGGAACATGTGTATTAAATTTCATCAAAATAACCACAGCGATTCGTGCAGCAATAGAAACAATGACTTTTTTTTCAGGAAATGTGGTAAAGACGGAATAGGTCAACAAAAAATTACAAAAATACAGGAAATTCAACACTAAAGGTTTTAAACAGTTCACTTTCATGTTCAAACCCATCAAATTGCATTACTTACTATCAAAAGCGGATATATTTTCACTTCAAAATACCAGAGATCGTAGATGAGTAGTTTCAAGAAGCAAAGAAGATATCGAAAGGTTTCGCAATAAATTATTGAAATTAATTTACATATTTTACACTTTATGTAGTTTCCTCTTTACATTTCATACTGCCGTCTATAGGGTTTAAAGATTAAAACCCAAAATTTAAGAAAGAATACGTTACATGTAATAATATAGGTACTGTGACGTATGCATATAGTTGGTATTTCATATTTGGAGTTATGCGCAATACGCTTACATTTTCACTTTACTCCGGCGTTCAGTTACATTGAACCATAAGACATACCAAGCTATTGACTTCAAATTCTAATCTTTAAAACGGCGAAAACCCTATCGAAATCTGCGCAGTGGTTTCTGAATTTTTTTGGAAACCAATATACCCGCTTTTCGTTTTATTATGTAAATAATATGTTTTTAACTGTTATCGAGCAAATGAAGATGATTTTTTGTATCCTTACAACTTACTCTGATTGTCCAATTAAAGTTTTATACTTTTTCTTTTAGTGTCGACAACCCATTACATAGTGGGTAAATACGGCTATTTGTGTAGTGTTCGCAATTGTATTACTTTGAAATTGCAAATAGTACGCACGCCAGAAGTCTGAAAATAGTTGCTAAGCAACCGACGTTTAATAAACAAGGGCACACCGAGTAATCAGTTTAATGAAATATTGACGTCAGAAAGAAAATGTTTTCCAGTACAGCGCGTCAGTTTGTCTGAGTAACACGACTAGCTGTTCAGCACTGCAGGGTTTTGTCACCATGCTTTACTAACGTCAATCATTTTATGAAACACATGTGAATCAGTGTAGCGTCAATTTACAGATGGAGCTGAAGTGGTTTTTCCGCTTATCTAATTGGCTTTTCGTTAGCCCCATTTCCTACAGTCACAGATACAGCAGATACAAGGTGACTACGTTCGCCAGAATACGTTGCTTACTACTTCTAACAGTTCAAGTGATAATTTTCACCATATCTCTACCCGATTCCTCCATCGAACATACTTTCGTGCAAGGAGAAATTTACAAATATGCAGGGAAAATAACTGTTTTCGTGTCGCTTTCCGCTCCCATAGCATGGCAAGTCGCATTTCTCACACTAAAGCAAGAGTCGGTAGATAAACTGTTAGGCACTTTAATGACTGTTGAGGCGATCTTTCGGGGATCAAATACCAGAGAGTGTAACAATTTAAAACTGATTTTCCGCTGTACAACATCTTTTATCTTTGGTGCTTTAGTTATTGCAAGTTCAGTTCGACTTTTAATTAAATGGAGTTACGTCAGCAACGTTGTTAAAATTCTATACATTCCAAATTTCGTTCTAGATTTTATCAGATGCTTCAGAGCATTGGAATTGACAGCACATAATCTATCTTTGGCTACAAACTTCAAAATGCTGAATAATTACCTTCTGAAACTTTTCGACTTCAACAACGAGTCTGAGCTGCAGAAGAAGTTGATAAAAATGTTCACAGATCTCAACAATAAAAGCAGTACATCTTACGGAATTTCAAGAAGAGGTAAACGCAATTCAAACATTAAAGGATTACAAGCATATGACGATATCTTAAATGATTGCAACGCCACTGTGCATGATGTGCAGAAAATAACATTTCTCCATTCCCTACTCTGTGACTACGGACTTATCGTTGACCGGTTGTGTACGTGGCCGTTGCTACTCGACATTGCCGGAGACTTCGTTTCCACGCTCTATGGAATTTATGGAACGCTGGATACCATCCTTTCTAGCGGCTCAACTCTGGTCCCGCCGTGGAAGCTGTTTACACATTATTTCTTGTGGTCGCTTCTGACTGCGGGAAAGGTGGGGATAGTGGTCTACTGGTGCGAAAGAGCCTCCAGTGAGGCGCGTATGACCGGTCGGCTGGCGGTCAGACTTCAACAATTGGTGTCTGCATACCGCTGCGGACATCTTGGAGAGTTATCCCATCAGCTGCAGATCACTTCACAGCAGCTGCATTTGCCACACAGCCAGCTGCGTTTCACAGTGGGTGGCTCCGTCCCGTTGGACGTCTCCCTGCTTTACTACCTGCTGGGTGGCCTCGTTACCTACACTGTTGTACTGGTACAGTTTGGATTTCCGTAGAATTTATTCTCATTTTTCCGAGTGACATGTGGATTACTGAGTGACTTGTTTCGTTTTTTATTGAATTTTCAGAAACTACTGCAATTAAATAAATGTTGTCTGTGGTGTTACCTGTACGTAGGTTTACGCGTTGGAATCTGTTTGTTATTAATATCTTTGATTTACTATAAATTAAGGAGACCTCAGAGATGTAAGTTGCGGACTCACCGCCAGAATGTGCTGTACATAGTCGCCACTGGCTATTTTTTGTTATTGCTAGAACACAGGTTTAAATGTGTAGCTTACTAATTTGTGTAATACTGGAATGTTTGATAGTTAAGGAGACAGTAGAACAAGTGAAGGAGTGTTGAAATGAAGAACCCTCGTCTGTATTAAATACGTCGTTTCTTAATAAGCTAGGGGCTCACTTGTTATGTTATATACTCATACAACCTGTTTTAATAAAGCTGCCAAGAACGCGCGAGTGCATTGCAGTCTATAAATTATGTTTTATTCCTTTTGTCGCATGTTCCTGCAATGTTGTTTGTGGAGGTTACAACCACCATCTAAAGTCTATTGAAGGCAGTATCCACACGGGCTGAATTGTTATTCAACAAACTGAACTCCGCGTTCTTTTTCCTAATATCTTAATTGTTGGTATTGCTGTGATGTTTCTTGTAATTGTATGCAATGTGAACATCTAATTTGAACTGTAAATTTGATTATTTTTAAATCGGAAGACTCCTCTTATGTAATTATAGTCATGCGCCTAGTTCAAAATTTAGAACTGTTCATCGTACATTAATTTATCCCTTAAAAACTCAATTAGAAGCATATGATTGTATATACTCGTATTTGCTACAGTTATCTCGTACTTTCGTCGTCTCACAAGCTTATAAGTTCAATTTTTTGTCAATTTTCCCTGTGACCACACACTTCCTCCGACAACGTTACAACGCGTGTAAACTATACGCAGATGAGGCTTCTGAGCATAGTGAGAAAATACATTGCCAGCACATATTACGTCATGATCTAAGTTGAAACGGACACCAGATAGAAACTTTTTGAACTTCACTAATAGAGAAGACACAGGGACCAGATCAAGTAAACAGCGTGGTTGCAATAGTAACTGTGACCCATTCTCATCAATTGTTGTCACGCTAATGAGAGACTAGTGAATGAAGCACCGCCCGTGAAACAACACTTCTTTTGACAACGTCTTCTTATCTTTGTCTCGACGACTGCTCTCAACTACTTCACAATTTTTTCATAAGATACTTCCGTGATGGTTTTGCTTTTACTTAGGAAATCTAAAAGTAATAAACGCTCAGAACTCGCAAAAAACAGACACTAACAGTTTCCCTGCTTAGTACCTTTTTTGGAGATGTAGAGCTGTAATACTTCAACTGTAATGACTATGGCTTTCATTCTGAAGTAATGTGATAGTACCAGGATTCCTCCAGTCATAAATCGCTCAGAAATATCTATTAAGTGGCTTTAAAAAAGAGAATATTTTCCACTGAGAACTCCTTCCTTTTTGTCTTTCCAGCTGTTATCCAAAAGTTTGAGTACTAATGGTTTGTAACACCTTCCATGTCCACCTAGTTCGTCAGAATATTAGCTAATACTGTTTCTGAAATTCTTTGTATATCCACAATCAGTCTCTCATCACTGACACACATATCGCCACGACAAGTTGTTGATGTTTTACAAATCTCTTACTTTTATATAATTTACAATCTTTTATCTACTATACAAAATCTCTATTTGTTGTTAAGTGACGAGTTCACTTTATTAACTGCCCTGTGAAAAGAAAAATACGAACACTTAAGTACGATGTGACGACGCCAGCAATGAACAAATGAGAATTTGAATCTTTCATATCTAAATGCCTACATAGATTTATTAGCCCATAATCAAATCATGATTTTTTTCAGGAGCTCTTATGAAATACGTGCAATCGATAAATTCACTACAAACTGTAATACTACAACATGAATATATTAACATAGTACAATACATCTTATAATGGACTTACTCTATGACAGAGAAAGGATGTAAAAATGTTTAATGAAAAGTTGTATTTAACGAAACGTAACGAGCAACTGAAAGTAAAGGGGACCGACAGCGACCAGCAGCAAGCTAAACATGAATTGACGATAATGTTGAAAGCAACTGAAGAGAAGTTTGGTGCTTTTTTTAAAATAATAAAGCGATGGTAAGCTATATGTAATATGGTAACAGCAGAGCCAGATGAAGTGATGTAGAAAAACGTATATGAGTTTCAGTGTTTAAAAAATGTAAAGAATGCTGATAAAGAATTGGTTAAATGTGGTTCAAGATATATCACAGTAATACATATGAAAGAAAGGTAGTACATGCAATATATAATTAGCATACATTTGTCCTCCTTAACGTAGGCCTATCAGACGGACGTATCAGGAAAATATGCAAAACATCGAGCTAACAAAGGATAAATTCTCTCATGTTAAAAGTCAATTATGAGGTAAAAGACGGAATTAGGTAATAAATATCTCCAGGAAACTCTGGCCATTGCATCTTATAGTCTGCGTAAGCTTAAGGAACTATATATTAACTGTAACTTGTGTTTAGAACTGTAAACTTCATCATTTAAATATCAATAGTTGAGTGACACGACTTCGATTGCATTAATGTTATAAAGAAATGTAACAGAAATAAGTTCATATTGAATTACATTGTTCTAACAAATGTATTCTATATGTGTTATGTAACTTTTCAAATAAAAGATATATAGCAATATGATGAGTAACATACAGTTATAAAATAATTTGTTAAACCATTATAATTCGTACGAAACTTATTTAAATTCACATTTCATGAATAAAAATGTTAATAATTTGTAATCTATATTTAGAGATTATTTGGAATAGCGTTGTATTTTACAGAACATTGTTGTTAATGTAATAGGCTTCTACATTTACGTTTTTAGATGTATTTACCGAGAAAAAAATTGAGATTTATCATTGTTGTTTCTTATTTTACTTTTCTGAAATGACATTTTTTAATGATAGACTGACAGAAATTAAGCTATAAATCTGGATCTGCACGATTCTTTACAGGATTAGGTATATCATGAGAATGGTTAGTTTCACAAAAAGTAGTGGTATTGATTAATATTATAAGTCGTAGATATTACGACTTTATGCACTCTGACATGTTTCATAAATTAGAAAATGTAAAGAAAAAATATAAAAAACAATATTCTATAACGTTATCTACTTCGCAGTTTTATCCATAATCACTTCGATGTTTTCCTGTATTTGTACTGAATGTGCTAGAATAAAATACAGGATCTTATAACGTTAAATATGTTTTTTTGGAAATCTGGGCGTAACATACTATGATTCCTTTTCGCAAATTGATTTATCAATACGCGGCTAGAATTTAATTGTGAAAACATCACCTTGTAGTTTCTAAAAAAAATAATATATTGCTCAGCAACTGCTGTAATATTGGTACAATTATATTCTAATGATTTCGTTTCCTTACCAATTTGTCTATAAACTTAAATTTTCAGAAGACAGTCTGGTACCATGATAAAGTTAGAAATTAGTTTACGTTTGAATATTACCAATTATTCAGTTCGGCAGTTGATTTTCACTTTTCATCTAGTTTAATTTTTTCATGCATGATAACATGTCGACTAATTTGACTATAAATTATTACGATTGAGGATATTAATGATACGTTGGCCATTTTTATCCAAAATCTTATTAAATCCAATAAACAAATATTTTGAAGTCATTATATTTTGAGGCTACGCGATTGTCTGCATTCGCTAGCTGACGTACACGAAAAGTGGTCGGGACCACAACGGTGTGGACAACTAATATAATCGCACCTTTACTATGATTGTTATAGAAATCTTACATTGACTTAATGGACTTAATGTGTAAGCAAACAATCTAGTATCGTTAAAATATTTTGTAACTATGCAAATACTATTAATATCCGTTAAGACACTATGATCGTGACTTATACATTAATCCTATATTAGTTTTAAACAATCCTTTTGCTCCAACAAACTTTTCAATACAACTGAAAATATAAAGTAATAAGATGATGAGGCTTCCTGCTGACGTCTCAAATCAATATCTTCTAATAAAATATTCGAAACCGGTCGAAAACTACTACATGCGCTCTCATTAAGAATCACAACTGTATAACACTGCAATAAAATTATTTACTTCCTAACTATCATAAACTTCATTTAACAATGGTATTTACCTTACGAAAATAAATTCACTCAGATAAAGAATTGTTTCAATTGGATGCAAAATCATCGTTATGTTATGTCTGGAAGACAACGAAGGGTAATGATGTTGCTTAAATTCTAAATTTTCCATGTAAATAGCGTTTACTGTGGACATGCGAAGAATGGAATAACTGTGCGGAAAAATTCAATCCAAGCATCCTTAACACTGAATCACAACATGAGTCCTCCGCTGCCGGTAGTCTCTGTAAATATGTTCATAGACATCTTAACACAATTCAGTCCGGAAAACTCCTTAATCACTCAATATTAAGCCCTCCAGGAGAGTATTTTTAAAAACCTCTGATATTTTGGAAAAGGTTTTATATCTCCAGAATTAAAATTAATCATATGTCTCAGAACAAGATATTCTTTTTCGTAAAAACATCCAGACTTAGGATTGTACATTTACCTCAAAATTCTGTATATTAATTTATCACTTTAATATATGCCTTCAATTCGTTGCTCAACTAGTCTTACTAATTGTTATGTACAAATAATTGAACAGTGATTTTATCAGAATAAGCTGATCAGTTAGATTTCCTGTTTGCAGCTACTCACATAGTCAAAACGTAATATCATTCAAACTATTTAATGATTATATTAATTAATAAAATTAAGTTTTAGCACGTATTTACGATGTATAAGGATGAGCAGTCCCTTACGAAGATAATATTTCCGACTACTTCATTAAGTGCTGGTTTACGGTATAGTTGTTGCTATCCGTCGACATGTTACTATTAATTCCTCTCCCAATATCCATCGAGCGGAAACATCAATGTATATATTATGCACTGCTACTTCTATGGCAATGGCTTCTAGCCCACATAATTTATTACATCAGTAATTTGATATTTTCTATATTAATTTTGGAGAAAATTTGTAGAGCTGCAAACGTTTGCACTTCCCCAAACTCCTGTTTTAGACACCAGTGGAAGGAAACCAAAGATTTTTGAAAATGACATCGAAAAACTACGAAACGGGAAATTTCTAAAGTATTATAGTAATTGTATCAGCTTTAGACTATTAAGGGAATCACAAACCAAAAATTAAGCTACAATTATTGATCAATAAGTTAAACGTCACATAATTCAGAATTATTGCTTGTACAATGTACAATAGAAAGGAAAGAGGCACAGTTATTTGATGAAGCCCGTTTGTCCATGTCCCATGTAAGGGTTGTTCTCTGAAATGTAATCAATTATGATTTTTATTGCTGAAGGGAAACTTGCTCATTTGAAGTTCTACAGACTTGCATTTCAATTCAAGCAGCTACGATAGTGCCTCCAGTCTAATATGCTTGTGTTAGGCAATGAATCATTTTCAATCCCATAAAATTTTGATTACAAAAGAATATTATACAAATTAAGTGAATATAGCTGAAATGGAATATTAGTAACTGTATTGGATAGTAATATAAATTAATACCAATAATATTCATCATTATCAACACCAAGATACTATCTGTAAATATCTATATAATAAATAATAATTTTATTTTGATGATGTCTCTCGTATCTTATTGACTGTAAGAATGGTTATCAGATAATTTTGTACAAGTTGTTCTACGATTTAAAATACTAAACTAAGGCTCCATGCAATAATCTGTAATCTACCGAAGTGTGCTTCAACTTTTTCATAATTTTCGTTTGTTTACCACAGTAGCATGGAAAAGTTCCCATCTACCATACAAATGTAATAAAGATTGGAATGAGATTATCCTACGGAAGAATCGAGTGGAGGGTAACCATGGTTAACCAAAGGGGTAGTGACAGTCTCAGTCGCGTAAACATTCTCTGAGGCCCTGCAGACAGCATGTCGGCAGAAAAGATGTCGGTGGCTTAACAGGGAGGAAGTTGCAAGCAGTCTCGTAACAGGTTGACAACACCGACATGAGTTGAATTGTGTTTGATTTGAGATGTGTTGAAATGTTGGTTCTGTGTTAGGTTGCATTCATCAACAATGTTCTATCATAGCTTATCTGTTATAAACTGAGTTCTATAGCACTGAGAGTGAATATATTTATTTAGTTATGAGAAAAATTATTTATCGGGATTCTTGTATACTGTATATTTTCTTTAGTACACTAGGAACGGATTTGTTGTTAAAATCATTAATACACGAGTTTTTATGGCGCGTGGAAAAGTAATAATTTGTTTAAGAAATGTAAAGTCAATAACAATGAAAATTAATCACTGCCTCGAGGGAATTTTTAAGATATGTTGATAATTTTAATTGTACTTAAACAGAAAACATATGCGAAAAAAATATACATAGTAAACAACTATCTTTATCTTTCAAAGTACGATAAAAACCAACTACCGCTAGATGTACTGCACATAGATCATATTATATTATATTATTTACGATACATATCACACCTGAACCACACAAAAAGCTTAAGTATCAGATAATGTAATGAACTTTCCAATATCTGTTAAGAATTTTTGATAATTTAAGTAGCGATAAGTGTCTGAAACATTTAAAATACTTAAGCGTGTTAGAAATCTGAGTAAATTGCACGAGACTAATTCCAGTATAAAATTGTATAACAAAAAGAATATTGGTTTATTATGCTTCCAAAAGCAATCAGCAGCAATGTGAATCAGTTACAATATGGCTTAATCATCTACTCAAGATGCTGCATGACCTTAGAGAGACCAATGTTTTACCTATCATTAAAATTGTAATTCAAATGTTTACTATATTTCTGGAGAGCTGGTTGAAGAATTACAGAAAATATATAAAAAATATTAACAAAACTATCGTTGGACAATACCTATACAACTTGAAACTTAATTAAACACAGATATAGGGATGGAACATTTAGACATTATGTTTCACAAGTATTTTGTGATTTAATGTTACAGCTTTAGAGATCGAGCATTATGGCGATTAAACATTGTTCCAAGACGTTATTTCATTTGTCAGTTCTGAAAGTTGTTTCAACACAAAAGAAGAAAACGTAAAATTAAAAAGCCTTATTATAGTTCCAGACTAAAAGTACTAAGTCTAAAATTATATCACTTTAAGCCCGTTAAAGATGAAAGCTAAAAATTCATATTGTATCAATATGGTCTTTCTTACTTAAGATATTTCCCCAGAAATGTGAAACAACAACACAAGCTTTCCAATTTAACTATTAAAATGTCGAGAAGAGGATTTTACCGAAGATCTGAAGATACTAAAGATTAAGATAAGTCTACATCAATGCTTTCATTCTACTACACAGCAGAGCGTAAAAATTAGAATCATTTTTACCTGTAACCATATAAAAATACGTAGTTTTTCGCCTTAAGATACTTTTAGTGTATTCTGCGTTCAACTGTTGTTTGGAAGGCAACTGTGTGATCACCTGACACAAAACCCAGATACAGTTTAATCAGATAGCATTGATACGTGAGATGAATAGTCTTTTTTAGTTCGTCTTGTATGTTGCTCCGAAAGAACAACTTCGGGACCAGTAAATTTAATCTGAACAAGAGATGGTTGAAAACACGGCAAGTAAACGAATAACTTATAATTTGTGAAGTTTATAATTAATAAAATCAATTTTGCAGGAGGAAATAAACGCCAATTTTATGAATATCAAATCCATCATTTATGTGTTCTCTTGCTGATTGCTTCAGGAAGATGGAATTACATAAATATATGGGATCACATATATTCCATACCAAAATTTGTGCAGCTTCAGTAATGCTAAATATTTGCCCGATACAGATAGCAGGTTATTGAATACATTGCACAATTATGTAATCAACCTCATAGCTTCCAAGACCAATAATCCGGCAAGAAGTTTAAGCTCACTAACTCTCAAAATAGTTAAGGTATAGTTTATTAATTTTCTAACCTAGTGGCGAATAAGCTTGCTCAATGCTGGTTATAAAATTTACTCAAGCATTATTAAATCAAAATTGCAAAAATTTTATGAACCACTACTTGGAGAAGAACAAAATGGGTTTCGGAAGGGTAGATCATGTGCAGATGGCTATTTCACACTCAAGATGCTAATTGAGAAAAGGAAAGAGTTTAATCTGGAAACACACCTGACATTTATTGATTTCAAAAAAGCTTTCGATACAATTGACAGAAGAGAACTTTGATTATTATGGCAGAAAGTAACACCCCACCACAGATCATAAAAGCAATTCAAAACATCTACAGCCACAATGTAATCGCAGTCAGAACCGGACAACAGCTGTCGGAATGGAAACCCATTAATCGAGGAGTGAGACAAGGATTTTGCCTATCACCACTTTTATTCAGCATATATATAAAAAAAAATCATTAGTAACTGGAGACAAAAACCCCATGGTAGAATAATAATAGACAGACAGACCAACCTGGATACATTACTGTTTGCAGATGAACAAGTGCTTTTTGCTGAGTCAGAAGATGACCTGCAGAGATCGGTATATAACCTCCATATGACAGCAAAAGAATACAGCGTGGAGATTTCCCTCAATAAAACCAAGGTTATGGCCTTTGTCGGAAAAAACCACAAAAGAACCAAAATCTCAATAGACAACTCGCCCATAGAACAAGTAGCAGAATTTAAATACCTAGGTTACAACCTCAGCTACACCCTAGAAACCGATATGCAACAAAAAATCACAAATTTCACGAAAGTTACAGGAATAATAAATAACATTTTCAGACCATCTCTAGTTCAACGTCACACAAGAATCAGGCTATATAACACCCTGGCTAAACCTACACTACTGTATGGCAGCGAGGCATGGACACTACGCAAAGGTGATGAACGGAGACTAACAGCAGCTGAGATGTGATTTATGAGGAGAACAGCTGGCTACACATTACAAGACAGAAAGAGATCTGATGATATCCTTAAAGATCTTAAAGTAAAACCAATTCTCCAAACTGTACAAAATTACAGAACATCTTGGACAGAACATGTACTGAGGATGAAGACGGACCAGATCCCACGGAAAATTCTCAGATACCATCCCAGAGGCAAGAGAGATGTAGGGAGACCACCAAGAAGATGGATTGTGACCGTAACAGGCCACCAGGCCTAATACTGGACAGGAAGAAGAAGAAGAAGACCTAGTGGCATTGAACTACAGCAAATATTTATTCCCCCGAGTATTTTTCGTTTGTACTGATGACGGCAGATACTTCCTGGGCAGTGAATATTTGAGGCATGGTGCAATTAAATGCAAAGTAAAGATACATAGAAGCTCCCCCACTCAGCCTTCCAATCCCTAAGATGCGCATTTCATGCATTAATTTCACCAATCGTAGTAAACTACTCCCTTACATCACGTATAACAGGAGCACACTTTAAACGAAGTCTACGAGGAAGTCTTTCGGCGATGATGAAGCGCGTATCAACATAAAAAAAATGTGTAAATGAACACGATCAATTATCCACACTTCTCTAGCTAAGAAAAGGAAATAATTATGAGTGTAGATCAATGATCGAACTCTTATTTATCCTCAGATTCTGGTTGAGACGTGTAACATTCACCTACAGTTTTTTGAAAGTGTACCAAACATTCGGTGTTGTATGCTTCTCCTTTTGTAGAACTGTAATAAACGACATTCAACAAGAGCTCAATTTCAGCTTTCTACGGCTACGGGAAGTGCCTTACAGTTTTGATGATCATCAGTCAGTCAGTGAGTGACAAAATCGTTGAAGATTGCATCCGAATAACAATCGAACTAAGAACAGTAACAAAATAAAATTTAGTTTGTTCGCTAAGGTTGCTGATATTTGTGCATACCAGAAATTTGAGACATGTAGCATGAATACGACCGAAGAAATTGAGGTTCAAACCTGGCCCGAGTCGCTTCAAGAAATGGGTAGGCAGTGCCGTCGTTGACTCGACTTGGCGGTTGCAATGCTGTGCACCCAAATGAATCTGCAGCAGATTGGAGTCTGTTGTTCCACCGTGTTGAATACTACGCAGCCCGCAGAGCACTAATAAAAACAATAAAGTAGCGTCAGCCGTGAGCGTGTGTCAATGGCGCCATTCGCTCCCAGCCTGATGAAGTCCGGCATCACACTCGCTCCAAATACTCTCCGAGAGCTGGCGCTAAAATCCGCATTCCATAGGATGCCGACCGTTCGCAAACGTGCACCTGCATGCGAACTATTTCCCGTTCATGATGGCACACGGTATGCAGTATTCCTAGTGCGATTACTGCATTTAAGTTCTTTATTAGAATCTAGGCGCAAACAGGAAATTAAATTCCTTCCCAAAAATGTTTTACTGATCCGCATTCTTTAATTGTCTACAGTCATAAGCGTCCTTTAATTTCATATTAATTACCTAGCCTCAAAGACCGTCAAAAATGACGGTTTTATAGGAGTGTTATGGTAATTTGATTCTATGTAGTTCCTTAACTAAATATAATTGTTACAAAATAAATAACATTGTTTTTTATTGACCCTTGTGCTGTAAAAAACGCTTCAATCGTCAACTTGGTCCAGGATGCATTTCAGCCTAATCCCAACCTCGCTACTATTACCACTAGAAAAACAAAGCTTCAATCACAGCTAATTAATACATTCCCTATATGGCATGTCAGTGTGACCATACATCGCGATATAAACCTGATCCCAAATCTTCACAGATTCTTACACCTTTCATTCTTATTACCTGTGATGAAGATCGATATCTTAACGGCTGAGACAGCTTACTTCGGCTGTAATGACCTCAGTGAAAACGATGGATGCTAAAAATAAATAATAACAACTTACGCTATGGCAAGTAATATTTAATAGTTGTTTAAGATACATAGATCGCGATCAATTTCGAACTCCATTCATTCAAAATATGTAATGATTTTAGTAAAAAAAAATTTATAAGCAGATAAAAACGAAATAAATACTTTTCATTAAGTATTCTGACTATTAGTTTGTTAGAAATTGCTTAACTAAATACAATTGTTGTTAAATAAAATTCAATGCGATTCCTTGTGCATTGCGCTATAACAAAAAGTTTCCTTTTCCATCTGGATCTAGACTGTATTTCAACCTAACAACATACTACTCCAAACTTGCAGCCAGAAAAAAAAATACTTCAATCTCACTCATATTAATACATGAATTGTATCGTATTTTAGTAGCAATGATGCATCACTATATAAATTTTGGCTCTAGCGTAATCACTGAGAGTCATAAATGAATTATCCTTTTGGTCTGAAATTGTTACACACGTTCCATAGATTAAATTGTTTAATGTGTATTGCTCTTTCAGTTGTGAAACATATACATACCTCTCAAACTTCACTCAAAAAGTGCTGTTTTTAATCTAATATCTTCAAGGATTTTTACACATTTCTTTTTTGTTATTCGTGATTCTGACCGATATTACAACTTTCAAAAGCTGACATAGTTACATGTTACAGAAATAATAACCTCAGTAATATTACTCAGTGAAAGCAAAGAAGAGGAAAATAAATCTTATAAACTTACATTACGCCACGTAATATTTAATTGTAGCCTAGGCTGCACAGATCGCGTTCAGTGTGCAACTATTTCCGTTCAAACTACCTAATAATTTCAATAAAAGGACACAATTTGAGTTATTTTGAAAAAACACCGAATTATTCAAGCTCTCTGTTGTAGCGTCAAATGCCAGTTGTAATTCTGACTCATGAAAAGAAACAATCAAATCAAAGCTTTCGCTAACATGGAGGTTAGAAAACAAAATCTTTTATCTTATATATTTATGGGTAAAGAGTACAAGGAATACTTCTATACAGGGTGGGGCATTTAATATGTTTTCTGGAAATATTTCGGAAAGATAGCATTTTAACAAACAATAACCTATATAAAAAATAATCGTACAGTAGGAGGCTACGATTATGTGATATTGGTTTTTTCACAGGTGGCGCTGTTGTCGTTACAACAAGGTCAACTTATTTCTTTTAAATGGGAACCCCTATTTTCTCTTTTTTAAAGATTCCGATTCCTCATGAAAAAATAAAAATAGTTTGCTAAACTCACTTTTCTGTTAGCCTCACAGATGGCGCTGTAATCGCGAAAAATGAATATTCGCGTTTTTTTGTGTATAATTTTAATTATTGTTTAAATAATTTTCTGACACACTTCGAGCTGTTCAGGCATCATTTCTGCAAAGGGTCAGAAAATGTCTGGAAGTAAATGGTCACCTTTTTGAGCACCTGCTGTAGACATGGCTGCAAATAAGTAAGAAAAAGCATTTAAAAAATCAATTTCGTCATTATCCTTTAAAATTACCTTCCATGTTTACAGAATGAAAATTACATGTA
This sequence comes from Vandiemenella viatica, assembly GCA_031002005.1. NCBI lineage: Eukaryota > Metazoa > Arthropoda > Insecta > Orthoptera > Morabidae > Vandiemenella > Vandiemenella viatica. The sequence continues at coordinate 259,695,388 of JARYHS010011408.1, read as the reverse complement.
ATTATTTAAACAATAAATAAAATTATACACAAAAACGCGAATATTCATTTTTCGCGATTACAGCACCATCTGTGAGGCTAACAGAAAAGTGAGTTAAGCAAACTATTTTTATTTTTTCATGAGGAATCGGAATCTTTAAAAAAAAGAAAATAGGGGTTCCCATTTAAAAGAATTAAATTGACCTTGTTGTAACGACAACAGCGCCACCTGTGAAAAAACCAATATCACATAATTGTAGCCCCCTACTGTACAATTATTTTTTATATAGGTTATTGTTTGTTAAAATGCTTTCTTTCCGAAATATTTCCAGAAAACATATTAAATGCCCCACCCTGTATATCAAAACCATAATACGTAAATTTAAGCATCTAATGACTGATAAGGCGATTTAAATACATACTTCCTTCTTCAGTATTCTGTCAGTTAATTTATTCAAGGATGCTTAGAAATGTTATTACATAACATGTATAACCAAGAAAAATGTGTAACGTCATAGCGTGACGTCATAGTTACGTCATAAAGTGACAGGTGACGTCATAGATGAAATACTTGCTTATTATATGTATAGATACTTGTCAGTTGATTTTTTGTTGAAATGTTAAAATTCAACCTTGTTTAATTTCACATTTTTCTGCGATACTAGGTATATTGTATTATGTATTTCATTGCTTGTTATCTGAAGAAAAAAAAATGAAAGCCAAAAAGTATTGCCGATGAGAATATACACTTGTTTCAGTACAGAACCTTCTGAGTTAAAAGCCTAAAGTTTATATTTTCGCTTATTTGTTCGTGATACCATCCAACAATCGGTGTTTCAGATCCTCATGATTTCCAAAATCCTTTATCTTTAGTTCTTATAAATGTTAACATGATTGTAAAGTAATATTCATTGGGGTGATAGTAGTTACAATGGGTCTAATGGGGAAGGGAGGTCCTAAATGAAAGATTTTCTTTAGGTATACTTTATGTATATCGAATACAGCTGGCATCCAATAGTCAGTCAAAATATTTAATTTTTCCCTACCACACCATGTAGAAGCTTCGTCCAAATGCGACTCAAAAATCATCACACCTGATTTATTTCTGAAAGTATAGAATCTAAAATTTTTGAAAGACGCGTGGTTAAGTATAGCCAGCTAATGCAGGATAAACCATACCGATCTTACTCCAGATAATTGTTTTCGAAAAATAAATGAATAATTTTCACAAATTTGATGCTTTATCTCAATTATTTTTCTTGGATAAAACGCATTTTTCATTCGATGAACTGAATAATAAACAATTAGCTAAATAAAATTCTGATTTTTTTTTAAAAAAAAAACTTCCAATTCTATTTAAAAAATATTATCAAATGAATTTTCTTTACTTAATTACTTACATATGTAAGGGTTTGGGAGAGACTATAATAGCCTTTTCCAACCAAATGTCAACCTCTTCTTCACGTGGTGCACCCTGTTAACCCGGACGGGGCTCTGGCGACTGAAAGATTCCCGGTATAAGGAGTCACCCACTGGTTGCCAACGGCATGAGGATGCAGAAAACTACGCGAAACCACTGCATTAAAGACCCAAAGAGTATCCCGAAGACATGTAATCCTCTCAAATTACATATATCATGGATAAAATATTCAGGAGGTAAAATAGTCCTCCAATCGGTTCTCCGGGTAGGGACTGCTCAGGGAGGAGTCAGAATGGATAGAAACATTCTACGAGTCGGAGCGTGGAATGTTAGAAGTCTGATTAGGCCAGGTAGGTTAGAAAACTTGAAAGGGGAGATGGAAACACTTAAGTTAGATATTGTTGGGAATAGTGAGATTAAATGGAAGGACGCACAGGATTTCAGGATAATTAGCACAGGATAATTAGCACACAAACTGTCAATGGAGTCACTGGTGTAGGATTTGTAATGAACAAGAAAGTAGGAAAACGGGTGAGTTATTATGAACAGTTTAGTGACAGGATTATTTTGATGAGGTTAGAAACTAAGCAAGCCCCAACCACGTTAGTAAAAGTGTATATACCAACGTCACAGGAAGATGACGAAGAAAAATAGACAAAATATACTCCGAAATTGAAGAATTAATCAAATATGTGAAGGGGGAGGAAAATCTAATAATTATGGGTGATTGGAATGCGATAGTGGGAGAAGGAAATGAAGGGAATACTGTAGGAAGTTTTGGTCTAGGAGAAAGAAATGAACGATGATGCAGATTGTTAGAATTTTATGAAAGATATAAGCAAGTTTTGGCAAACACAATGTTTAAGAACCATACAAGAAAGATAAACACCTGGAAATGTCCTGAGGATACAGGCATATTTCAGCTAGATTATATCATGGTCAAACAGAGATTCAGGAATCAAGTTCTATACTGTAAAGCGTACCCAGGAGCAGACATAGACTCTGACCATAATTTGATAATAATGAAGTGTAGGCTGAAATTCAAGTGAATTAGGAAGCAGTATAAGAAGAACAGGCTGGAAGTGAATAAACTGAAACAATCTAGCACGAGAGAAAATTTTGCATAAATCTTAGACTTTGGTCTAAGAAGTGAAAGGAGCTCGGCCGAGGACGAATGGAATGCTTAAAAGACTGAAATAATGAAAGCTGGTAAAGAAACTTTAGGCTTTAGGGAACAAACCGCCCAAAAACCTTGGATCACAGAAGAAATTTTGGAGCTGATGGATCAAAGGAGAAAGTATAAAAATGCTCAGGATGAAGCAGGAAGAGAGCAGTAGATGCAATTTAGAAATCAAATAAGCAGTAAATACAAAAAAGCAAAAGGAACAAGGCTGCAAGAGAAATGTGAAGAAGTAGAAAATGAAATGTTCGTAGGTAAAGTAGAAGTTGCATATAGAAAGATCAAACAGAATTTTGGAGAAATGAAGAAAAGAGGTGTGAACATTAAAGCAGCCGATGGGAAACCTCTTTTAAACTCGGACAATAGAACTAACCGTTGGAATGAATACATTGATAAACTGTATGATGGGTGCGACTTTAACAATAGGATAATGGAAAAGGAAGGCGTCGACATTAATGACATTGATGACTTAGGAGATCCTGTTTTGAGTACAGAATTTAATAGAGCTCTGAATGACTTGAAAGCAAATAAGGCAGTTGGAATTGATGAGATCCCTGCAGAACTTCATAGATCCCTAGTAGAAGAAGGAATCGAAAGATTAATCAAGCTGATATCAAAAAGTTATGTAACAGGAGATATACCAACTGATTTTAATAAAAATATCATCTTCACACTCTCGAAAAAAGCACAAGCCGACAAATGTGAGACTTATCGCATCATTACATCACATGCTTCAAAATTACTGACCAGAATAATATACAGAAGGATGGAAAGGGTAGTAGAAGAGATAGAAAGTGAAGATCAGTTTGGGTTTAGGAAAATTCTCGGTACAAGGGAAGCAATTCTGGCTTTAAGATTAATACTAGAAGGGCGGATCAAGAAAAACAAAGAAACTTTTAGGACGTTTGTTGATTGAGAAAAAGCTTAGGCCGAAAGTATGGAGATAGAAGAATATTGTATAAACTATATAAGAATCAAGTGGCTATAATAAAAGTAGAGAATCATTAGAGACATGCATCAGTTAAAAAGGGCGTGAGACAAGGTTACAGTCTATCGTCGTTAATATTCAACTTGTCTGTAGAAGAAGCAATAAAGAAAGTAAAAGAAAAGTTTCCATGTGGCATACGTGTTCAGGGTGAAAAAATAGTATGCTACGACAGCAAAAAAATATCTTTATATATAAAGATGAATGTATGTTTGTTTGTTTGTTCTTCATACAAATCCACAGTTTTCATCCGATCTCGATGAAACTTTGCACACTTATCCTTTGAAACAAGGAGAAAAATACTGTCTACATTTGGTTGAAAAATTATCTGTATAAATAACACATGTTGTCTCATAACTTCGAAATACGACGATAGACACGTTGGATGTGGACGTCACCAGACCGTGTTTCCATGTAGTGAACTGGCAGCTCAGTGGCTAAAGAGCTTGGTCTCCGGTTCAAATCTCCGTGGAGGCTAAGATTTTTAAAAATTGTTTTTCATCGTAAGAGTCAGGCCTGGGCCGTAGGTTATTCGGATTGAATGTTAAACTGTAGATATTAGAAAGTTGGGGGTGCAATGCGAGGCAAATCGTAGGTAGTCTTGCAATGTTGTAGGTGTACACTTTTTTCCATTATAATGATCCCTCAGGTGTTGTTCGCAGTCAGTGTGTGAGTGAGAACCACAGTAATACTAATATAAATACGGAAGTAAGTCTCTGTCTTTTTGCTACGTTTTGATGACTAAATGGCTATATCGTTGTGATGTAATTTTGTAAGGAAAGCTGTATGAAGGGCACAGGATATTTTTTCCAGTATGATTAACAGTTGTAGTCACGAAATTTTGAGATCTTTTCGAATAGTGACAGAAATATGTTGGAAATTGATTCTCTTCAAGAGGCAGGTTCGACGGTAGAATGATATAGTGATAGCTTTCCTGTCATATTATGCCGACTAGATATTGTTTGGGACCAATCCTTCGTTACCTACAACTTTCTATATTTAATTCTGGCAAAAAAATTCTTAATCCACGCGTACGAAGTCCGGGTACGAGGCTAGTATATTTATAACTTTAAAGCGTTAGAAAAACAATTTCACACAATATACTTGTATAAGGAGTAGTGATGTGCCGGATATCCGTATCTGTATCCGCCGATATCAGAGAGGGAAAAAAGATCTGTATCCGTATCTGTTTCCGTTACATTTTTTAAAGGATCCTGAACGGATCTTTTGTAAACAATTTCATTAAACACCTATTCAAAGTTTTAAAGATAGGTAGCAATGAAATACTATTAATTTCAATACTAATTACTATATTTTTCTTAAAATCTCATATCTGGCACATTCATATTACAAAAATTAATTATTTAATTATTTATTTTACTTCGTTACCAAAGGTAACTGGTAACTTACTTCTATAGTAAGTTTTAAGCTATCATTTTAACTATCTTTGTGGGGTTATCAGACCTCTAATATTTGTGATTTGCTTACTGAAATTATTATTAAGGTATCGATAAAGTGTTTACTTCAGATAAAATAATTACTGTTAGAGAAAATTAAAAAAATAAATGTTATATTTAAAATTAAGTTTGGTAAATTGTACTTCAAAAAGAGTAACTTGGCTGCTTTACCACACAAAAGTCTATTACGATGAGGATCATAAATAATTGCTGAAAAACTGCTAACTTGGAACGCTTGTTGTAGGTGATGATAAATATGTGCGAGCCATGTCTCATAGACCTCCAAATTTATTACTATTATTCTGCCGATACTTTAACGAATCTTAATCTATCGATATACTTTTTTCATTGGCATATTCTGCTAACAAATTAGAATTCTTACATCGTAATGGGTTTTCAGTTTCCTCATAATCATTTTTACTATCTAACATATTGGCCATAGTGTCTTCTAAATTGTTGCAAGTGTGCATTTCATACAGCATTTGGTTTTTCTGTGCAAATTGTAGTTGTTGAGATTCACTTCTATTTCTTTGATGAAAAGTCAGTGAAGAATTTTCCTTTGTAGCGTGGTACTAACAGTGCTAGTTGGAACAGTAGGTTTTTGTTGATTTCAAAAAACGATAGTATAATTCATTCTTCAAAGAAGACAAAAACTTAAAAATGGTGTGTATGCTGAGGTTGGGAGTTCCCCATTATCAGCAAGAATTTGTACATCTTAAAATTTAGTTAATGCTCGTACTAGAGGAATAACGTTGGATATACATGTGTTTTGCGGGCTCATTTTTCTTGTAGTATCCTACAAAAGCTTCAGCACTCTCACTTATTCTTGAATTAAGATCCACTCTTCGGCATTAAGTTGATCTATTTTATTACTAGTAGTATAAAGCGAGAGCGAGTCCTTAATGCAATCAAGCATTTCCAATAGCTGGAATTCCAATGTGTCGGGTAATCTTTCAAAAAATTTAAATCTTTTTGACTGAGTTGAACTTGTATTTTTTGTCTAATTCTTGCTTTGCCATTGTAGAGTGGCTGAAATGTCCTTCATATTTTCTGTATTTTATAATTAATATAGAGATTGCATCAATTCCTTCTTTAACAATCACATGCAGCTTATGTGCTGTACAGTCAATATTATTTATATCGGATAAAGTGCAGGCACGCTTCATGTTTGATCCCACATCTCTTACCATGCAGTGCCCATTCAGTTACGGCATTCCCCACAATTTAAACATACTTTGAAATATTCCCGAAATGTAATCACGCGTTTGGTGTTCTTCAAGAATCTCCGCTTTTAAAACAATATTTTTTCTTATAATTTTTTTTATAATGGTAAGGATAATAGTGAAATACCTGACCAAAAATCTGACCAAATATCTGATGTGATGGAAACTTTCTCAAAATCCTTCAACACGTTCTTTATTTTCGATCGTAATGCTCGTTGCAAATAAGTTACGTAAAATATTTCCTGCCTTTTAGAACATAATTTGCAACAACATGATCCATCAATTGTCGAAATTCAAAATCTTCTACGTGTTGAAAAGGTAAATCTGATAAAGCTATCATTTCTGCAATTAAATATTTAATTTTTATTTCGTATTATCCCATATTTTGACATTTACTATGTATTCGTTAAAAAAAGTTGTTCAAAATTCTATTTCTACCGTTTTTAAAGACGTTCCCTACTGAATGTTTTCGCAGACAATCTTTTTAACGAAGTCTTCTTTTAAACATAACTCATATTCTTGTGGGTGTTTCGTCTGTAGGTGATTATTTAATGAAGTTGTACCTTTATGGGAATACATTTCATCACAGATTCTGTATTTAGCAGATTCGTCATTTACTGTCGTAATATGTTTCCATATCACACTACTATACTTTTTTGTGTACATGGTTTTTATTTTAATCTAACTTACAACATCCCAAAAAACACAAACGTATATAATGTCATCTTAAAATATAAACATAAACACTCAGAGTGCAAAGTCAAAACACGTCGCTTGACGTTCATCGATAATAGATCGTAGATGATGACATTTTCAGTGTCGGTCCAAGTTGAGAAAGTTGAGATCCGTATACGTATCCGTATTCACGGATCTCGACCCTAATGATCCGTATCTGTATGTGTATCCGCGAATATACATTTTTGAAGATCCGGCAGATCACTAATAAGGAGCTCCATTTAAAAGTACTAACTGTCTCGAATTTCTCAGCGTTAGTTTTTCTTTGTAAAGGCAACTAATTCTATCATATCTGAAAAACAGCAGGACCACATTGCGACTCTCAACATAACATATCTTAGTAATTACTTTGTTGGTACATATTTTGATTTTGGTAAGTATTGTAAAGACATCAGCTGAAAATTGTGATTGAACTTCGTTCAAGGGTCTGCAAAGAGTTGCTAAGCAACCTACATTTAATAAACAAGGACACGGTCAAGTAATTGCTTTAATGAAATATTGACGTCGGAACGAAAAAGTATTTCAGTCTCGCGCGTCGCGTTCTCTAAGAAGCGCGCGTAACTCTGTGGGACAGTAGTGTTTTATGGTTGTTCATCGTATGAAAACATATAAGTGACCATTTTAGTGTCAATTCACAAATGGAGCTGACGTGGTTTTTCCGCGTATCTAACTGGCTTTTGATTCCCCCATATCTTTCAGCCACAAGCACAACACGTATGAAGTAGCTATGTTCGCCAGGATACGTTGCCTACTGCTTCTAACAATAGAAGTTATAATTTTACTCGTAACTCTATGCAATTCTTATAACGAAAATACTTTCTTACATGGAGGAATTTCCAAATATACAGGGATACTAAATCTTCTCGTATCGCTTTTCGCTCCCATAGCATGGCAACTGGCATTTCTAACAATGAAACAAGAATCGGTAGACAAACAATTGCGAACATTATTGACAGTGGAAGCTGCCATTAGTGGATCGAACAGCAGAAAGTGCCACAATCTAAACCTGTTTTTCCGCTTAACAACATCTTTTACATTTGGTGTTCTAGTTGTTGCAAGTTGTGTTAGATCTTTGCTGCAGTGGAGCTACTTCTCCGATTTGGCTAAGCTTCTCTGTCTTGCACATTTCGTTCTAGATTTTATCAGATGCTTCAGAGAATTAGAATTGGCAGCACATAATTTTACCTTGTCTAGAAACTTCAAAATTCTAAATAATTACTTTCTGAAACTTTTTGATTTCAGCAGTGAGTCTGAGCTTCTTAGACTGAGGTTCTTAGCCACGCCCACGGGCAGCCAGCCGCTAGTTGGTTGCGGGCTTGGCTCATAGTAAGCCTTCACCGAGGCCACGCGGACATGTATATAAGGAAGAGTGGCACCCGAACCATCTCAGTATCTGTGGGTCAGCCGACCAGTACAGATGTCTCTACACCAGAAGAAGACGGCAGAGCCAGCCGTCGAAATATTTTTCAAACATCTACCTTTTATATGTTTTTCAATTAAACAAATAGTATATAAAGATAACGAATTTTTACAGTAAAAGTGATATATAATACTACTCTTCAAAATAAAATACCTTTTTTTTAATAAAGACTTGCATTTACTTATTTCCAGATATTACCATTCAGTAACTGACCACGATACTACTTGCACGGGTCAGCTAGTGTACAAAAATTATTCCTTTTAAGAAAACTTAACTAAAATCAGCCCAGCTTACTGGTATCTGAAACGTCTACGAGATGGCGTTAGCGCCGTTTCCGAAATACGAAATACAAGAATTGCTAATTTTTTTGTAAAATCGCGTTTTTGCATGGAAGACATCTATTAAGGTAAACTAAATAAATAAAACTTTATCTAAATATGAAATTTCATCCGAATAGTAAGAGCCGTGCCGTTTCCGAGATCCAATATGTATATGTAGCCTCAGGTGCAACAGATTCGAAGTTACGATGTTTGCCAGAGTACGTTGCTTACTCCTGCTAGCAGTAGAAGTGATAATTTTATTCCTGTCTCTATCCAATTCAAATAAAGAAAATTCTTACATGTAAGGTAGAATTTCAGTCATACAGTGAAAATTCCTGTTTCCGCATCTCTTTCCGCTCGTATTGCTTGGAAGGTTGTGTTTCTGACAATAACACTGGAGTAGGTTGACAAAGAGATAAGAACATTAATGACAGTGGTTGTCGCAATTCAAGAAACAAATAGCAGAAAGTGTCACAACCTAAAATAGTGTTAACTAGAGCCCTTGTTTGTTTAATCGCTTACTATCATGGCACCATAATACCCTTTGAATATATCCACTAATAAAACGCTAATCGTGGTCACAATGTGACGACACGCTTCCCACCTTCGCTGTCCAATTGAAGTTTTGCGCGTTGTTTTAATAACAGTTCCATTTGGATAAGTATCCGCGAAGAAGTCAACTATCAGAGCTCTGAAAGAATAGTCTGTACTTCAGTTAAATTGGCATATTTATTATTAGTTGCTGATATTTATTTAATATTATTTCGATGTAGAAGTATTCCTTATATTCCTTACTCATAGATACGAAAGATAAAAGCTTTAATTTTCGATCAACAATATTAGCGAAAGTTTTATTAGACTGTTCTTTAATCTGGGTCAGAACTGCAACTGGTATTTGATGTTGCAGCAAGTAATTTAACATATTTTTCAAAAATAATTAAAAAAGTTTTATGAGCCTTCTGCTACTGGAATCATTACATCGTTTGCACCATAGTAGTTCCAGACTGATCGCGTTCCATGCAGCCTAGATTACAATTAAAACTAAGATTACGTGGCATAACATATTTTGTTAAAAAAATTTAAATTACCATTGCTTACACTGCTGCTGTATTAATAAGGTCATTATTTCAACCGCATTTTACTATGTCAGGCATTAAAACATTGTAATATCAATCTGAACCAGGGAATAAAAAAAGAAAAAGTTAGTTAATAGTCTACGAATACAAGACTTGCCTGAACCGTTTAACCCGTCATTTCTTCATGTTTTCAGGCTAGTTCATAAATATATAATTCACTTTATACCAAATGCGTATCAGACCGTGTCGATCTCACGGTCTGAAAACAGTTGCTAAGCAACCCGCGATTCATAAACAAGAATACAACGAACGAGTAATAAGTTAAATGAAATATTGACGTCGAAAAGAAAAAGGTTTCCAGCAGAGCGCGTCAGTTCGAGTAACGCGCTTACCTCGTTACACAACTGTGTGTGTGACTGTGTGGTTCGTTAAACTAAACCAGGTGATGCAAATACATAAATAAATAGGGGTACATTAATTCAGGGATGGAGTTGACGTGGTTTTTTCTGGTATCTAATTGGCTTTCCATTAGCCCTATACGTACAGCAACAAGCACAACAGATACGAAGTGACGACATTCGCCAGAATTCGCTGCTTATTGTTTCTAACAGTACAAGTGATAATTTGGCTATTAACTCTTTCCACTTCAAATAACGAAAATTCTTTCATGCAAGGAGAAATTTCGAAAAATGCAGCAAAAATAACTGTTCTCGTATCGCTTTCCGCTCCCATAGCATGGCAGCTGGCATTTCTAACAATAACACAAGAATCGGTAGACAAAAAATTGCGTATATTAATGACTCTTGAGGCGACCATTCGTGGATCAAATAGCAGAGAGTGTAACAAACTAAAAAAAAAATTCTGCTTTACAACATCTGTTATCTGTGTTACTTTACTTGTTGCAAGTTGTGTTCGACTTTTATTGCAATGGAGTTACATCACCAATGTTCTTAAACTGCTCCATCTTCCATTTTTCGGTTTAGATTTTATTAGGTGCTTCAGAGCATTAGAATTGACAGCACATAATTTCACCTTGGCTATAAAGTTTAAAATGCTAAATAGTTACTTTCTAAAGCTTTTCGATTCCAGCAGTGAATCTGAGTTACAGAGCAAGATGGAAAAGTTGTTCTCCCAACTTAACAATAAAAGATTTGTATCTCACAATATTTTAAAACGAGGTAAAAGCACAGTAAATGTGGTAGGATGCTGTAGAGATTTCAATAGAGACGTAAGTCCTGATATCTTAAATGATTGCAACGCCACTGTGGAAGATATACAGAGGGTTACTTACCTGCACTCTCTTCTCTGTAACTACGGCAATATGATTGAAAGCTTGTATACGTGGCCTTTACTGATCGACATAGCTGGAGACTTCGCTTCAACACTTGTTGGAATTTATGGAGTGCTTGGCAACATCTTGTCTGGCAGTTCACCTCTGGTCACGCCGTGGAAGCTGTTTACTCATAATTTCCTGTGGGCGCTGCTAACTGTGGCGAAGGTGGTAGTGGTGGCTTGCTGGTGTGAAACAGCCTCCTCTAATGCGCGAATGACCGGTCGGTTGGCGGTCACACTTCAACAATTGGTGTCCGGATACCGCGGTGGACAGCTTGGAGAGTTAGCCAATCAGCTGCAGATCACTTCACAGCAGCTGCACCTGCCTCACAGCCAGCTAAGATTCACAGTGGGTGGCTCCGTCCCGTTGGACGCCTCCCTGCTTTACTACCTGCTGAGTGTCCTTATGACGTACTCCATCATAATGGTGCAGTTCGGATTTCCATAGATTTTAATTTCATTTATGGAGGGAAACGTTGGTGACTCTCTGAATTTTGTTGGTTTTGTCATGGAGATGGGTGCCGGACGAATATTTTAGTGATACAAGTAAGGTATATGATTCTTGTGAACAGTATAATTTTTTATTCCATATATAACCAAAAAAAAAAGGATTGAAATTATTGTTATCTGTGCTAATATCTGTACTTTATTATATCTGCATGGTGTAGGTTTATGCGTTGGAATTTTGTAAAGCTTTTTGAAATAGTATCTTTGATTTGCCTAGCGTTAAGGAGAAATTAGAGTAGTAAATTGTAGACTGACCATGGGAATGCGCAGTAGGCATTTGTGATATTGCTTGGAAACTGATCTGAACTTGTAGCTACCGGTGATTTTCTGTGTGAGTAATTAATAGTATTACAGTAGATAATATAACTAGAGAGGATTATTGAAGTGTGTGGCTGTCGTCTATATGAAATATCTAACTAAGAAACAAACGCGGATCTGAACAACTGTATTATACATATAAAAAATTTCCTTTAATAAAACTGCCAAGGACATTTTAATTATTTTTTTTGGTGCACGAATGTGACTGTAAGTTTCATACCGTCTGTCAACTATGTGTTTTTTTTTCCTTTTTTTTTTTTTCTCGGGAAGGGTCATGTTCCAGCTATTTCATTTTCAGAGGTTACAGCCATCATCTTCAGTCTGTTGAAGATAAGTACCACCAGTGAAATTTTTTTTACAGTTTAATTGGCAACAAACTACTCATTAATGCAGTAACTTTTTTGTAAGCTGTTCATTAATTGCTGTAAATGTCTGTATCGTAAACATATAATTTCAGTTACTGATCTATTTTACAAACTCAGTTACCATAACTCAGTTGGTATGAAATACATCCGCAGAAAAGGATTTCTCAATAAAGTAAAAAATACAGAGTCAACAAATATGGCGCTATCATCTGACTTGGAGAGACTATTCGAGGTTTGCCAATACATTCAAATCTGAAGGGGCCAGATCAGATGGACAGATGAAATCATAATCATCAATTAGATCCACAGCAATAAAATACTTGTGACTGGAACACCGATCTGTTAAACAGCGACTCTTCTTACCAACGTCATTTTCTCTTTACCTTGACAGCATCTTGTAACTGCATCACCGGGAAAGCAAAACAAGCGCTCTTAATGATAGCATCGTTTTACATGAAATCTATTAGTTCAGCCACCCCCCCCCAAAAAAAAAGAGAATTTCTATTTTCTTGCAGAGCCATTTGCTTTGGATTTCTGTGGAGAGGAAGAGCTGGAATTTTTTTCATTGCAACGTCAATTGCTTTGGTTCTGCGGTAAACTGATAGGACGAAGTTTTCTCTGTAGTCACAAGTCGTTCAACAAATACTACTGAAGTTACTTGATGAATGGAAATATTTTCCACAGATACCCTCTTTCTCTGTGACTTTTCATTAGTTCTCAAAACGTTTTGGTATCATTCTGTGGAAATCGTTCTAATTTCCTACCAGTCTCTCAGAATGCGATCTAATGTTCCTGGTATTTCCTAAATCTGCCGCACTGTTAACCATATGTCCCTCATTACTACTCTCATAACCTCTACACAATTTGCTGTGTAATTATCTCCTATGGCCTTCCTACGCTGCTGTTCTTATTCAACGCTGGTTTTCTCCGTTTTAAAGTAGATGACTACATCTGAACTATGATGATACTGGAGTGCTATTCCCATACTGTTGCCATTATATAGTCATGAATGTTCTTTTACTACTTTTCCTTCTTGTAAAAATGCTTAGCAAAAACGTCATTACCTTTCCTCTTATGATTACACCTCATCTCCCACTTCGTCTGTTCGTTTCAGGAGGTTTTAATTTTAGAATATACTAGCATTTACGCGCTGCTTCGCAGGCGCGGAACTTGGCGTGTGTAGAAATTCGTGTGGTCTGCCTCTTTCCGAAACTGGTACTAACCTTTTGAAATTCGGAAAAACTGCTTCCACAAAATGTCCTCTTCCCGTTTTGTACTCTCCTTCTTCGGAAAAATTGACACATTAAATTAAAAATGCCGAAATATTAGTGCGCAACCGCGAAATATTTCCAGCACTGTAAAATTTACACAAAAATTATCGGTACCTAAACAATCTCGTTTTGTCATAGAGGTTAAAATTCGGCTTGGATAGGTAAAAATTCGACCTGGACCACGAGGAAAAAGTTTACGGGAAATTCGTTCTGTAGCATCCATCTCAGAAATTGAGCATTTGTTTACAATGGAAGCAATGGTTTGTCTCCGATCGCTTGTATCGATTCTAAGATGGCAATCGCTGTACTACATCTCGGACAAATATTTTATATTTGTTAATTTAGTGCAACATTTTACACCGAAGGAAAGCGGACACTAATATAATAACGTTCACCACCTTTCCTTAGCAACATAATTTTATATACCTATGATACATATGATTGAATTCTCTGGCGCCAAAATTGTCATGTTTATTAATTTTTATAGTCACAATTGACGCAGAAGAAATAATTACAATAAAACAAAACTCCCATAAATTATTTATCAAATTATAAAACCACATCTCAATAGTAGTTATTCTACAAACTGCACTATTAGAAGGTATATAAGGCATGTATAAAACACTGTAGGCAAAGCATTAAATCCTGTCATTAACAATGCGGAAGATGCTTGTAGTACGTATATACGTTGCCTTATATAACTTATAGTAGATTTGACAGCACAGAATCAAATCAGGGACAAGTGTTACGTTTGGTACAAACTGATAATTCGTTCGTATCAAGAATCGATAATACTGCATCTTAAATGAGCATTCTTTTATGAGATGTTTAGCAAAGGTTATGCTACAATACACAATGCGTTAAAATAAACGAAATACGTTAGTCAAACCACATTACTTCAATAAAAGAAATGGTGACTTTAAATTAATGTTAAAAATATTTGTGCCTAATGTCTTTACTAAATTATTATCATCTTTCTGTGTTTTGTTCTGTATTCGCATTTCAGGATTGATTTTTTAATTTAAAGTGACTCTTAAGGAAATGATATATTACACACCATATGTAAAATAATTTCAGATATGAACCCAACCAACGATTATGCTTAATGACAATAACTGTGACAGCGTGCGGATTTTTAATGTACAAAATTTACCTCTATATAATATCTTGATAGTTTTACGAACAATTGCTAACCTAATTTCTTATCTTTATATATACATTTCTTCTGTCCGTGTGTGTCAAGGGACTCCTCCTAATCGGCTGGACTAATTTTTATGAAATTTTGTTTGTATGATTAAGTTGATTCGAGAATGGTTTACATTAACAATTTGATTTGCAAACGCCCCAGCCCTCTCCACTTTTACCCCTCCCCTCCTAATTTCCTTTTATCATTATAGAAACCCACAGTTTTTATCGGATTTCGATAAAACTTTGCATACGTTATACTGTAAAAACAAATAGAAAAATACTGTCTACATTACGGTTACAAAAGCCCAACCACGTACCCCCTTAACCCCCACCTTTTTTTTTTTTAAATTCCAATGATGTTTATAGGAACCCCAGTTTTAAATCCCTTCAAAATAAATCCAGCTTTTTATTATGTTACGCCAGAATGTTCATAAAATAAAAATGTCCTAATGATTTAACATGTATATCAGATTGTAACTTGGACCCCAAGCTTAAACATTGTGAAAACCAATCAAAAATCTTTATTTTCTGCATGATGCTGGAAAAAACGGATATTTTCCAAATACAGGTTTATGTATGTAGTATGTATTATTGTGCGGATGTTGGATGTTTTTACTATCAAGAAACAACTTTAACAGGTTAAAATGCAGCCTAGAACAAAATGTAAATTGATATTCTGTATAACAGCATCCAATTCACCCCGTTCTGGAATCGTTTGGGTATATCAATGTTTAGTTTTACTTTTTTTTTTTTTTTTTTTTTTTTTTTTTATTATTGGCAGTGGGCCGGTGAGCCATATAGCCATATCAATTGTTACATCACTTATTTACAGGTATTATTGATCATGGATATTGTATCTCACATGCCACAATTATGACTTCTCTTACACATTACTTGGACATTGTTACAATATTTCATATCTCTAATTACCTAAAGCTATGATTACAGTACATTGGTTTCCACGGGAAGACCTGGTCATGATTAATATGTGGCGCTTATGGCCTTAACACAAATATAAGCTTCTCTCACATATACATGGTTTCTATTACTTTGCGTAATGACAGGAATGAGAATACAATATGGTTGGTCTTCCGTCTCTAGCTACATACATATTATACTGGTCCTTGATATTATGTGACATTTATAAT
>JARYHS010011408.1:259634044-259678465 GCA_031002005.1 Vandiemenella viatica | reverse complement strand
ACACACGCCTTTTTATTTTCGAATCGATGGTGATTCTTGTTACTCGAATTCCAACGTTCCCTCGGATCTCTGTCCGGCTGATGGTCCCGGAAATTATGTCGGTAATTATTCTTTCGATACCATCGTTTATCTGTTACCTGACCTCTTTTGTTGAGCTCCTGATTTTGCTCAGTTCTCAACGGATGATCTTGAATTTGATTTATGCCAATCTTATCCAAATATCTCAAGGTTTCCAAAAATTGCTTTTGTGTAGTGATCGCGGGGTGGCTTAGTCTGAGTTGAATCTTTGCAGGGAAATGCTCAGTGAGGGCGGCATTTAGTTCCATGTCTGTCATAGGTTGGTTCAGTAATTCCGACAGAACTGATAACCTTGAAGCATATGCAAACATTGACTCGCCTTTACTCGCCTCAAATTTTCCCTGGCAAATCCGAAGTCGGGTTTGCCTCTGCTCAGTTGCCGACCAGAATGTATTTAAAAATGCACTCTTGAATTCTGGGTATGCAAAATCAATTTTACAGAAGGACTTAAACCAAAGCTTCTCCTCTGGGCCAAGACATAAAAATGCTACACGAGTCTTTAGATTTTCCGGTGTGCCTTTGAGATCAAAGTAATTTTCTAATTCATTTATATATCCTTTTGGATTAATTCCCTTTCGCACTTCGAATTTTGGGAGTACCAATTCGTCTTGCGTGTACGTTCTGCCTTCAGGAATAATGGATAATGTTCTCTCATTTATACCGTTCCTAATCATCGCTTCAGTTGCCTTACATTTTGAAATAATGTCAGCCTGGAAGGTATTTTGCATTTCGCGCACTTCCTGATAGTTTTGATGCAGTAATTTCACTGACTTATCAACTTCAACCATTCTCTCAGCAACCGCGGAGAGCGTTTGATGTGTTTTATTACGAAAATCTGAAACCAGCTGTTCCGTATTTAAAATACTTGTCATGTGTTTCGATTGAACATCTTCCAACCTTTCACATCTCATATCTAATTGATTTGAGGTGCTCTGAATACCAGATATTTCCTTTCGAATTTTTATTTGAAAGTCATCAAATTTTTCGTTTATCTCTTCGCGAAAATCAGCAAACTTAGTTTCCACTTGGTTACTTAAAGTATTCAGTTTCTCGAGCATATGTGTATTCTGCTTGTGAATTTCTGCTTGCTGAGCGTTAATTTGTGTTTTAATTACTTCCAGGTGTTGTGCAATTAACTTTTGTACCATTTCAAGTGTTGGCCCTTGTAAGTTCTGGTCACCCGCAACGTTACGTGGATGTTCAGTCTCATTAATGATTCTTTCAGGAACAACCAAATCGGTTTTATCATGTCCTGTACTATTATTTCGCCTTTCCAACTGTTCACGTTCGTTATTTGCACTGATTCTGGAATTAACAGTCGATTCAAGTACTCGCTTAGTTGTTGTCCGATTCTCTATCGTTTCCAATATATCAGGCCCATAGCTTAACTTTAAAACAAAGCGAGATGTAGTTAATACATTATTCAGCCATAATCTATTTTTGTATACATTCCCCGTTACAGTTACGCAACAAATAGCCAACGATCGCCAAGATCCGACTGGTACAAAATAATCTTTGACAGTATCAATTGCAATACCAGACATCACCAAAATTACAAGTAGGAAACAAATTAAACGCATCAGGATTTTACTGCTGTCCAATTTCTTCGATAAACTATTTACTTGGTTCTCAAGAAAGATTTTGTTGTCAGCCAGTGACTTATCAAATTTATTGCTCAAATCTGCTTGAGATTTCTGAAATTGATCCATTATTTGGAATAGAGGTGTCAAATCCCCTTGATATGCCATGTTTTTAGTATTAACCGCCATTTAAGTATATAAAATCAAACAAGACGCAATGTTAACACCAATGAAAAATTTCCGGTTATCAAGAAAATCGCACATATACACCCCTCCAAAATACATCAAAAGAAAAGCAACGATGTTGCATGCGACACCAAAACCTCAACACATGAGCAAAACCAGCATAAAGAAAATTTTTAATTCCTATCATGCATTAAAATTTTAAAGCACTGACTCGAAATTTACTTTAATCATGCTTTATGTAAGTGAACAAAAACATTTACTTGAACAACTGATTGAAGCAACAAAATTCATACATTTAAATTTAATTCAAGCATAGCACAAATTTCGACACAAAACTTATTCTAAAATAATAAATAAATCAACATAGGTCACATCCATGGATTTTTTTAAGACTTGTAAAATTCTCAAAATAATTTCGACTTGGGAAATTAATTTGTTGGAACCCCAGGTTGGCAGCGCTAATTGTATTAACCATACAATTTGGGGCTGGCAAAATGGCCTAAAAGGGGATCCACAAAAGCCCGAAACGTTGGGTGCCAATTGTAATAAGTACAATTTGGGGTTGGCTAAAAAAAGGGACGGGGGAATTAATATTAATTCTGAAATATATTCTGAAAATTGAAACATATAATAATAATGATGCTATAAGGGGATCTAATAGGTTACTAACTAGAACCATGAATTTCAGACACAAAATAAAACCTCATTTATTGAGTCTTATGGCCTTACAAGGTCGGGTAGTAATTAACGTTACGTTAAACACAATTAGATCAGCAAAAACAAGCAATACCCGACGTTTACAATTCGCCGGAGTAAGCAAACAAAACTGAATGAAATATCTCAAACAAGTAATAAAAACAGCAAAGTTAACATTGAAATAACGTGGCAACACAGGGCCATCAAATTGAAGCCAACAGTTTACTGTACAAAGGAGAATCCCAGGGGGCGCCGTATAAAGTGAATGAAAAGCATCACAATTGAATTAACAAACAGCAAGATGCTTAAAAAAAAAAATTGAATCGAAATATAAATTCAGCTAGCTCAGAATTTAAGTGACGGGAGCAGAGTCTTAACCCAGGCGTCGCTTAAGGGCTCATAAGTCTGTTAAAATCCACTGAATAGTGACCGTCGTTTCTGGTACATTACCATAGAATCATCGCCGTGATGGTGAGCGACAAACACAATGCCACTGCAGCAATGGAAGCTAAATAAGCGGCTACGACCGCGTTATTAGCATAACTTTCAAATAATGGCAAGCATGCCACTCAACATCTTGCTTTCCCAAAGCAAAAAATGATCAACCACAACGATCATCAGAGAGCGTGCCGGCTGACACGTCTGTTCACCAGCTCGTCTTGGACCCAAGTGAAGTCTAAAAATGGCTCCTTCTTCTTCCTCGGCTAGTTGCACTCCACATGTAAAAGAACTCCATGGAATTAGTATTGTAGCCCCCAATAAATGTTCAGGATTGGCTATCTACACATTTCCGTCGTCACGTGTTTAATATCACGCGTCGCATTCGCCGACTCCTTCGCGCGTTTCCTACGTGGCCTTCGGGGTAGCGGCAAGGTGGGGTAGGTCGTTGTCCGAATTCGAACGGGACTCAAGCCGGGCTGGCCCGGCGCCACCAAATCGCCTCGCCTGCTCCATTGTTCCTCCCTCAACCGCCGAAATGGCAGTTTCTAGCCTTCGATATTCAACCGTTCTGAGCCATGCGTTTACAGAAAAATTGATTTACAATAAAATATACCTTTGGCCGCCCTGGTTTAAACATACATTCAACCTATTCAGACAACCCTCATTATTTGCAATTTATTTACACGTTGCAAGATTAAACAATTAATAAACTTGAATATAATAAAAGAGAAATGTGAGGAATTATGAATATAATTAATAATAATTTAATTATATTCCTTGTGGGTGACGCTGTCACACCACAATATATGTCAAGATGCATGTCGCGAGTTGCAGCTGCTAGTAGACGACAATTATTGGGACCTGACACTTGCTGATGCAGCGTTGACAGCCACGCCGAATAGTATTCGTCAAACTGTTTGCAATTATTTTGACAACATGTTATCCAACACAGTCTTCGAGTTTGTGGGGAAAATATAAAAACAGTATGACTGAAGATATAATTGAAATTTCAGTTTACATAAATAAATAAAAAATAATTTATTTATTTTATAAATATCAATTTTTATATAATTTCAATTAAGTAATTTGTAATGAAATGTAAATTAAATTTTTTATGATCGTTTGTACTTAATTTCAAGTCTCCGTAACTCTTTACCAATTACATTTGAATTTCCAAATCGACTACAATGTTT
This sequence comes from Vandiemenella viatica, assembly GCA_031002005.1. Classification (NCBI taxonomy): domain Eukaryota; kingdom Metazoa; phylum Arthropoda; class Insecta; order Orthoptera; family Morabidae; genus Vandiemenella; species Vandiemenella viatica. The sequence goes on along the minus strand of JARYHS010011408.1, from coordinate 259,674,291 downwards.
TTGTCTTTATTAGTGAATATTAATTTGACTACTTGAGGAAGTTAAGAATAACATTAATCCAACGTACTATAATTAGTAAGTCACAGCAACGCGTGACCGGGTCAGCTAGTACTTGTATAAGGAGTAGTGATGTGCCGGATATCCGTATCTGTATCCGCCGATATCAGAGAGGGAAAAAAGATCTGTATCCGTATCTGTTTCCGTTACATTTTTTAAAGGATCCTGAACGGATCTTTTGTAAACAATTTCATTAAACACATATTCAAAGTTTTAAAGATAGGTATCAATGAAATACTATTAATTTCAATACTAATTACTATATTTTTCTTAAAATCTCATATCTGGCACATTCATATTACAAAAATTAATTATTTAATTATTTATTTTACTTCGTTACCAAAGGTAACTGGTAACTTACTTCTATAGTAAGTTTTAAGCTATCATTTTAACTATCTTTGTGGGGTTATCAGACCTCTAATATTTGTGATTTGCTTACTGAAATTATTATTAAGGTATCGATAAAGTGTTTACTTCAGATAAAATAATTACTGTTAGAGAAAATTAAAAAAATAAATGTTATATTTAAAATTAAGTTTGGTAAATTGTACTTCAAAAATAGTAACTTGGCTGCTTTACCACACAAAAGTCTATTACGATGAGGATCATAAATAATTGCTGAAAAACTGCTAACTTGGAACGCTTGTTGTAGGTGATGATAAATATGTGCGAGCCATGTCTCATAGACCTCCAAATTTATTACTATTGATTTGCCGATACTTTAACGAATCTTAATCTATTGATATACTTTCTTCATTGGCATATTCTGCTAACAAATTAGAATTCTTACATCGTAATGGGTTTTCAGTTTCCTCATAATCATTTTTACTATCTAACATATTGGCCATAGTGTCTTCTAAATGTTGCAGTGTGCATTTCATACAGCATTTGGTTTTTCTGTGCAAATTGTAGTTGTTGAGATTCACTTCTATTTCTTTGATGAAAAGTCAGTGAAGAATTTTCCTTTGTAGCGTGGTACTAACAGTGCTAGTTGGAACAGTAGGTTTTTGTTGATTTCAAAAAACGATAGTATAATTCATTCTTCAAAGAAGACAAAAACTTAAGAATGGTGTGTATGCTGAGGTTGGGAGTTCCCCATTATCAGCAAGAATTTGTATATCTTAAAATTTAGTTAATGCTCGTACTAGAGGAATAACGTTGGATATACATGTGTTTTGCGGGCTCATTTTTCTTGTGATATCCTACAAAAGCTTCAGCACTCTCACTTATTCTTGAATTAAGATCCACTCTTCGGCATTAAGTTGATCTATTTTATTACTAGTAGTATAAAGCGAGAGCGAGTCCTTAATGCAATCAAGCATTTCCAATAGCTGGAATTCCAATGTGTCGGGTAATCTTTCAAAAAATTTAAATCTTTTTGACTGAGTCGAACTTGTATTTTTTTCTAATTCTTGCTTTGCCATTGTAGAGTGGCTGAAATGTCCTTCATATTTTCTGTATTTTATAATTAATATAGAGATTGCATCAATTCCTTCTTTAACAACCACATGCAGCTTATGTGCTGTACAGTCAATATTATTTATATCGGATAAAGTGCAGGCACGCTTCATGTTTGATCCCACATCTCTTACCATGCAGTGCCCATTCAGTTACGGCATTCCCCACAATTTAAACATACTTTGAAATATTCCCGAAATGTAATCACGCGTTTGGTGTTCTTCAAGAATCTCCGCTTTTAAAACAATATTTTTTCTTATAATTTTTTTTTATAATGGTAAGGATAATAGTGAAATACCTGACCAAAAATCTGACCAAATATCTGATGTGATGGAAACTTTCTCAAAATCCTTCAACACGTTCTTTATTTTCGATCGTAATGCTCGTTGCAAATAAGTTACGTAAAATATTTCCTGCCTTTTAGAACATAATTTGCAACAACATGATCCATCAATTGTCGAAATTCAAAATCTTCTACGTGTTGAAAAGGTAAATCTGATAAAGCTATCATTTCTGCAATTAAATATTTAATTTTTATTTCGTATTATCCCATATTTTGACATTTACTATGTATTCGTTAAAAAAAGTTGTTCAAAATTCTATTTCTACCGTTTTTAAAGACGTTCCCTACTGAATGTTTTCGCAGACAATCTTTTTAACGAAGTCTTCTTTTAAACTTAACTCATATTCTTGTGGGTGTTTCGTCTGTAGGTGATTATTTAACGAAGTTGTACCTTTATGGGAACACATTTCATCACAGATTCTGTATTTAGCAGATTCGTCATTTACTGTCGTAATATGTTTCCATATCACACTACTATACTTTTTTGTGTACATGGTTTTTATTTTAATCTAACTTACAACATCCCAAAAAACACAAACGTATATAATGTCATCTTAAAATATAAACATGAACACTCAGAGTGCAAAGTCAAAACACGTCGCTTGACGTTCATCGATAATAGATCGTAGATGATGACATTTTCAGTGTCGGTCCAAGTTGAGAAAGTTGAGATCCGTATACGTATCCGTATTCACGGATCTCGACCCTAATGATCCGTATCTGTATGTGTATCCGCGAATATACATTTTTGAAGATCCGGCAGATCACTAATAAGGAGCTCCATTTAAAAGTACTAACTGTCTCGAATTTCTCAGCGTTAGTTTTTCTTTGTAAAGGCAACTAATTCTATCATATCTGAAAAACAACAGGACCACATTGCGACTCTCAACATAACATATCTTAGTAATTACTTTGTTGGTACATATTTTGATTTTGGTAAGTATTGCAAAGACATTAGCTGAAAATTGTGATTGAACTTCGTTCAAGTGTCTGCAAAGAGTTGCTAAGCAACCTACGTTTAATAAACAAGGACACGGTCAAGTAATTGCTTTAATGAAATATTGACGTCGGAACGAAAACGTATTTCAGTCTCGCGCGTCGCGTTCTCTAAGAAGCGCGCGTAACTCCGTGGGACAGTAGTGTTTTATGGTTGTTCATCGTATGAAAACATATAAGTGACCATTTTAGTGTCAATTCACAAATGGAGCTGATGTGGTTTTTCCGCGTATCTAACTGGCTTTTGATTCCCCCATATCTTTCAGCCACAAGCACAACACGTATGAAGTAGCTATGTTCGCAGGATTACGTTGCCTACTGCTTCTAACAATAGAAGTTATAATTTTACTCGTAACTCTATGCAATTCTTATAACGAAAATACTTTCTTACATGGAGGAATTTCCAAATATACAGGGATACTAAATCTTCTCGTATCGCTTTTCGCTCCCATAGCATGGCAACTGGCATTTCTAACAACGAAACAAGAATCGGTAGACAAACAATTGCGAACATTATTGACAGTGGAAGCTGCCATTAGTGGATCGAACAGCAGAAAGTGCCACAATCTAAACCTGTTTTTCCGCTTAACAACATCTTTTACATTTGGTGTTCTAGTTGTTGCAAGTTGTGTTAGATCTTTGCTGCAGTGGAGCTACTTCTCCGATTTGGCTAAGCTTCTCTGTCTTGCACATTTCGTTCTAGATTTTATCAGATGCTTCAGAGAATTAGAATTGGCAGCACATAATTTTACCTTGTCTAGAAACTTCAAAATTCTAAATAATTACTTTCTGAAACTTTTTGATTTCAGCAGTGAGTCTGAGCTTCTTAGACTGAGGTTCTTAGCCACGCCCACGGGCAGCCAGCCGCTAGTTGGTTGCGGGCTTGGCTCATAGTAAGCCTTCACCGAGGCCACGCGGACATGTATATAAGGAAGAGTGGCACCCGAACCATCTCAGTATCTGTGGGTCAGCCGACCAGTACAGATGTCTCTACACCAGAAGAAGACGGCAGAGCCAGCCGTCGAAATATTTTTCAACATCTACCTTTTATATGTTTTTCAATTAAACAAATAGTATATAAAGATAACGAATTTTTACAGTAAAAGTGATATTTAATACTACTCTTCAAAATAAAATACCTCTTTTTTTTAATAAAGACTTGCATTTACTTATTTACAGATATTACCATTCAGTAACTGACCACGATACTACTTGCACGGGTCAGCTAGTGTACAAAAATTATTCCTTTTAAGAAAACTTAACTAAAATCAGCCCAGCTTACTGGTATCTGAAACGTCTACGAGATGGCGTTAGCGCCGTTTCCGAAATACGAAATACAAGAATTGCTAATTTTTTGTAAATCGCGTTTTTGCATGGAAGACATCTATTAAGGTAAACTAAATAAATAAAACTTTATCTAAATATGAAATTTCATCCGAATAGTAAGAGCCGTGCCGTTTCCGAGATCCAATATGTATATGTAGCCTCAGGTGCAACAGATTCGAAGTTACGATGTTTGCCAGAGTACGTTGCTTACTCCTGCTAGCAGTAGAAGTGATAATTTTATTCCTGTCTCTATCCAATTCAAATAAAGAAAATTCTTACATGTAAGGTAGAATTTCAGTCATACAGTGAAAATTCCTGTTTCCGCATCTCTTTCCGCTCGTATTGCTTGGAAGGTTGTGTTTCTGACAATAACACTGGAGTAGGTTGACAAAGAGATAAGAACATTAATGACAGTGGTTGTCGCAATTCAAGAAACAAATAGCAGAAAGTGTCACAACCTAAAATAGTGTTAACTAGAGCCCTTGTTAGTTTAATCGCTTACTATCATGGCACCATAATACCCTTTGAATATATCCACTAATAAAACGCTAATCGTGGTCACAATGTGACGACACGCTTCCCACCTTCGCTGTCCAATTGAAGTTTTGCGCGTTGTTTTAATAACAGTTCCATTTGGATAAGTATCCGCGAAGAAGTCAACTATCAGAGCTCTGAAAGAATAGTCTGTACTTCAGTTAAATTGGCATATTTATTATTAGTTGCTGATATTTATTTAATATTATTTCGATGTAGAAGTATTCCTTATATTCCTTACTCATAGATACGAAAGATAAAAGCTTTAATTTTCGATCAACAATATTAGCGAAAGTTTTATTAGACTGTTCTTTAATCTGGGTCAGAACTGCAACTGGTATTTGATGTTGCAGCAAGTAATTTAACATATTTTTCAAAAATAATTAAAAAAAGTTTTATGAGCCTTCTGCTACTGGAATCATTATATCGTTTGCACCATAGTAGTTCCAGACTGATCGCGTTCCATGCAGCCTAGATTACAATTAAAACTAAGATTACGTGGCATAACATATTTTGTTAAAATTTAAATTACCATTGCTTACACTGGTGCTGTATTAATAAGGTCATTATTTCAACCGCATTTTACTATGTCAGGCATTAAAACATTGTAATATCAATACTAACCAGGGATAAAAAAATAGTTAATAGTCTACGAATACAAGACTTGCCTGAACCGTTTAACCCGTCATTTCTTCATGTTTTCAGGCTAGTTCATAAATATATAATTCACTTTATACCAAATGCGTATCAGACCGTGTCGATCTCACGGTCTGAAAACAGTTGCTAAGCAACCCGCGATTCATAAACAAGAATACAACGAACGAGTAATAAGTTAAATGAAATATTGACGTCGAAAAGAAAACGGTTTCCAGCAGAGCGCGTCAGTTCGAGTAACGCGCTTACCTCGTTACACAACTGTGTGTGTGACTGTGTGGTTCGTTAAACTAAACCAGGTGATGCAAATACATAAATAAATAGGGGTAACATTAATTCAGGGATGGAGTTGACGTGGTTTTTTTCTGGGTATCTAATTGGCTTTCCATTAGCCCTATATCGTACAGCAACAAGCACAACAGATACGAAGTGACGACATTCGCCAGAATTCGCTGCTTATTGTTTCTAACAGTGCAAGTGATAATTTGGCTATTAACTCTTTCCACTTCAAATAACGAAAATTCTTTCATGCAAGGAGAAATTTCGAAAAATGCAGCAAAAATAACTGTTCTCGTATCGCTTTCCGCTCCCATAGCATGGCAGCTGGCATTTCTAACAATAACACAACAATCGGTAGACAAACAATTGCGTATATTAATGACTCTTGAGGCGACCATTCGTGGATCAAATAGCAGAGAGTGTAACAAACTAAAAAAAATTTCTGCTTTACAACATCTGTTATCTGTGTTACTTTACTTGTTGCAAGTTGTGTTCGACTTTTATTGCAATGGAGTTACATCACCAATGTTCTTAAACTGTTACATCTTCCATTTCTCGCTCTAGATTTTATTAGGTGCTTCAGAGCATTAGAATTGATAGCACATAATTTCACCTTGGCTATAAAGTTTAAAATGCTAAATAGTTACTTGCTAAAGCTTTTCGATTCCAGCAGTGAATCTGAGTTACAGAGCAAGATGGAAAAGTTGTTCTCCCAACTTAACAATAAAAGATTTGTATCTCACAATATTTTAAAACGAGGTAAAAGCACAGTAAATGTGGTCGGATGCTGTAGAGTTTTCAATAGGGACGTAAGTCCTGATATCTTAAATGATTGCAACGCCACTGTGGAAGATATACAGAGGGTTACTTACCTGCACTCTCTTCTCTGCAACTACAGCCATTTAATTGACAAGTTGTATACGTGGCCTTTGCTGATCGAAATAGCTGGAGACTTCGCTTCAACGCTTGTTGGAATTTATGGAGTGCTTGGCAACATACTGTCTGGCAGCTCACCTCTGGTCACGCCGTGGAAGCTGTTTACTCATAATTTCCTGTGGGCGCTGCTAACTGTGGCGAAGGTGGTATTGGCGGCTTGCTGGTGCGAAACAGCCTCCTCTAATGCGCGAATGACCGGTCGGTTGGCGGTCACACTTCAACAATTGGTGTCTGGATACCGCGGTGGGCAGCTTGGAGAGTTAGCCAATCAGCTGCAGATCACTTCACAGCAGCTGCACCTGCCTCACAGCCAGCTAAGATTCACAGTGGGTGGCTCCGTCCCGTTGGACGCCTCCCTGCTTTACTACCTGCTGAGTGTCCTTGTGACGTACTCCATCATACTGATGCAGTTTGGATTTCCGTAGAATTTAAATTCATTTATGGAGGTAAACATTGGTGACTCTCCGAATGTTGTTGGTTTTGTCATGATGGGTGCCGGACGAATATTTTAGTGATACAAGTAAGGTATATGATTCTTGTGAACAGTATAATTTTTATTCCATGTATACAAAAAAAAAGGATTGAAATTATTGTTATCTGTGCTAATATCTGTACGTTATTATATCTGCATTGTGTAGGTTTATGCGTTGGAATTTTGTAAAGCTTTTTGAAATAGTATCTTTGATTTGCCTAGCGTTAAGGAGAAATTAGAGTAGTAAAATGTAGACTGACCATGGGAATGCGCAGTAGGCATTTGTGATATTGCTTGGAAACTGATCTGAACTTGTAGCTACCGGTGATTTTCTGTGTGAGTAATTAATAGTATTACAGTAGATAATATAACTAGAGAGGATTATTGAAGTGTGGGGCTGTCGTCTATATGAAATATCTAACTAAGAAACAAACGCGGATCTGAACAACTGTATTATACATTTAAAAAATTTCCTTTAATAAAACTACCAAGGACATTTTAATTTTTTTTTTTGGTGCACGAATGTGACTGTAAGTTTCATACCGTCTGTCAACTATGTGTTTTTTTTTCCTTTTTTTTTTTTTTTTTCTCGGGAAGGGTCATGTTCCAGCTATTTCATTTTCAGAGGTTACAGCCATCATCTTCAGTCTGTTGAAGATAAGTACCACCAGTGAAATTTTTTTACAGTTTAATTGGCAACAAACTACTCATTAATGCAGTAACTTTATTGTAAGCTGTTCATTAATTTCTGTAAATGTCTGTGTCGTAAACATATAATTTCAGTTACTGATCTATTTTACAAACTCAGTTACCATAACTCAGTTGGTATGAAATACATCCGCAGAAAAGGATTTCTCAATAAAGTAAAAAATACAGAGTCAACAAATATGGCGCTATCATCTGACTTGGAGAGACTATTCGAGGTTTGCCAATACATTCAAATCTGAAGGGGCCAGATCAGATGGACAGATGAAATCATAATCATCAATTAGATCCACAGCAATAAAATACTTGTGACTGGAACACTGATCTGTTAAACAGCGACTCTTCTTACCAACGTCATTTTCTCTTTACCTTGACAGCATCTTGTAAGTGCATCACCGGGATAGCAAAACAAACGCTCTTAATGATTGCATCGTTTTACATGAAATCTATTAGTTCAGCCCCCCCCCTCTCAAAAAAAACAATTTCTATTTTCTTGCAGAACCATTTGCTTTGGATTTCTGTGGAGAGGAAGAGCTGGAATTTTTTCATTGCAACGTCAATTGCTTTGGTTTCTGCGGTAAACTGATAGGACGAAGTTTTCTCTGTAGTCACAAGTCGTTCAACAAATACTACTGAAGTTACTTGATGAATGGGAATATTTTCCACAGATACCCTCTTTCTCTGTGACTTTTCATTAGTTCTCAAAACGTTTTGGTATCATTCTGTGGAAATCGTTCTAATTTCCTACCAGTCTCTCAGAATGCGATCTAATGTTCCTGGTATTTCCTAAATCTGCCGCACTGTTAACCATATGTCCCTCATTACTACTCTCATAACCTCTACACAATTTGCTGTGTAATTATCTCCTATGGCCTTCCTACGCTGCTGTTCTTATTCAACGCTGGTTTTCTCCGTTTTAAAGTAGATGACTACATCTGAACTATGATGATACTGGAGTGCTATTCCCATACTGTTGCCATTATATAGTCATGAATGTTCTTTTATTACTTTTCCTTCTTGTAAAAATGCTTAGCAAAAACGTCATTACCTTTCCTCTTATGATTACACCTCATCTCCCACTTCGTCTGTTCGTTTCAGGAGGTTTTAATTTTAGAATATATTAGCATTTACGCGCTGCTTCGCAGGCGCGGAACTTGACGTGTGTAGAAATTCGTATGGTCTGCCTCTTTCAGAAACTGATACTAACCTTTTGAAATTCGGAAAAACTGCTTCCACAAAATGTCCTCTTCACGTTTTGTACTCTCCTTTTTCGGAAAAATTGACACATATTAAATTAAAAATGTCGAAATATTAGTGCGCAACCGCGAAATATTGCCAGCACTGTAAAATTTACACAAAAATTATCGGTACCTAAACAGTCTCGTTTTGTCATAGAGGTCTTGGATAGGTAAAAATTCGACCTGGACCACGAGGAAAAAGTTTACGGGAAATCCATTCTGTAGCATCCATCTCAGAAATTGGGCATTTGTTTACAATGGAATTAATGGTTTGTCTCCGATCGCTTGTATCGATTCTTAGATGGCAATCGCTGTACTACATCTCGGACATATATTTTCTATTTGTTAATTTAGTGGAACTTTTTACACCGAAGGAAAGCGGAAACTAATTTAATAACGTTCACCACCTTTCCTTATCAACATAATTTTATATACCTATGATACATATGATTGAATTCACTGGCGCCAAAATTGTCATATTTATTAATTTTTATAGTCACAATTGACGCAAAAGAAATAATTACAATAAAACAAAACTCCCATAAATTATTTATCAAATTATAAAACCACATCTCAATAGTAGTTATTCTACAAACTGCACTATTAGAAGGTATATAAGGCATGTATAAAACTCTATAGGCAAAGCATTAAATCCTGTCATTAACAATGTGGAAGATGCTTGTAGTACGTATATAAGTTACCTTATATGTAACTTATAGTAGATTTGACAGCACAGAATCAAATCAGGGACAAGTGTTACGTTTGGTACAAACTGATAATTCGTTCGTATCAAGAATCGATAATACTGCATCTTAAATGAGTATTCTTTTCTGAGATGTCTAGCAAAGGTTATGCTACAATACACAATGCGTTAAAATAAACGAAATACGTTAGTCAAACCACATTACTTCAATAAAAGAAATGGTGACTTTTAATTAATGTTAAACATATTTGTGCCTAATGTCAATACTAAAATATTATCATCTTTCCGTGTTTTGTTCTGTATTCGCATTTCAGGATTGATTTTTTAATTTAAAGTGACTCTTAAGGAAATGATATATTACACGCCATACGTAAAATAATTTCAGATATGAACCCAATCAACGATTTTGCTTAATGACAATAACTGTTGACAGCGTGCGTACAAAATTTACCTCTATATAATATCTTGATAGTTTTACGAACAATTGCTAACCTAATTTCTTATCTTTATATATACATTTCTTCTGTCCGTGTGTGTCACTGGACTCCTCCTAATCGGCTGGACTGATTTTTATGAAATTTTGTTTGTATGATTAAGTTGATTCGAGAATGGTTTACATTAACCATTTGATTTGCAAACGCCCCAGCCCTCTCCACTTTTAACCCTCCCCTCCTAATTTCCTTTTATCACAGTTTTTATCGGATTTCGATAAAACTTTGCATACGTATACTGTAAAACAAATAGAAAAATACTGTCTACATTACGGTTACAAAAGCCCAACCACGTACCCCCTTAAGACCCCACCTTTTTTTTAAATTCCAGTGATCTTATAGGAACCCACAATTTAAATCCCTTCAAAATAAATCCAGATTTTTATTATGTTACGCCAGAATGTTCATAAAATAAAAATGTCCTAATGATTTAACATGTATATCAGATTGTAACTTGACCCCAAGCTTAAACATTGTGAAAACCAATCAAAAATCTTTATTTTCTGCATGATGCTGGAACAACCGGATATTTTCCAAATACAGGTTTATGTATGTGGTATGTATTATTGTGCGGATGTTGGATATTTTTACTATCAGGAAACAACTTTAACAGGTTAAAATGCAGACCAAAATGTAAATTGATATTCTATATAACAGCATCCAATTCACCCCGTTCTGGAATGGTTGGGGTATATCAATGTTTAGTTTACTTCTTGAAATGGATGGTGCCAAATTAATGAAACTTTGTACGCATGATTTACATCGGAAATATAAAAACAGTGTACAGGAAAATCAATCCTGATTAGACCACGCAACGCCGAGCACTCTGTTAGCATTTCATAAATTATGTTACACTAAAATACAAATTAAACAAACAAAATTTGAACACTATATGAAAACCATATCTAAGATAAATAAGAAAGGGAGAGTTTTATGTGCTTCTCCGCGTTAATATTTGTTACTACAGGAAAAGTGTAAGACGTCTGTACACACACCAAAGTCATAGTGCTGGAAACAGCTAGATTATAAATATAGGTGAATAGGAAAGATCTGGCCTTTTCTGCCCGCTCGAAATTGGTACGTACGCCTCCTGTGGCAAGATCTTCCCTATCTTTAAACTGATAGCTCCAAAAACGTAAGGAACGCATTGAATAACTGGCAGCAGGCGTATGTGATTAACGTGGTTATATAACTCCCCTCAGTCTGCTAAAGCCACAAAAATTATAACAAAGTATGAGAACAAAGACGCTACGAAAAAAAAAAATGAGGAGTCACGTTCAACAATGACGAAACCATCGAATTAATTTTAGAAAAAAATTAAACCTTCCTGCTTGTTATGCAGCAAACAGATGTTTTTATTTCAATTAATATTAGAGATTCATATTACTTGACAACACGTACGACGTAATCGCTCGTCTGTATGGGTGGCGGCACAACGTGGAATGTAACATTTTAAAAGCAATTTGTATGCTTTTAAATTCGAACGCATGTGAGAAGGCGTCACGTTCCGACGATTTTCTGCAAGGGGAGCTTTTCTCGTTTTTGAGTAGGTTCCCCTTTGTGCTCCACGTGGGATCTTCCAGTCCACTTCTATGGACCGTTCCTACAAACAAGTATATTCCTTTAAAGTGCCATCTGCCTAAATACGCTCCTTAATTATCGTTAAAAAAGACTATTAAAAACTTTCAGTAATTTATTGGTTCTGATCTGTATACAAAATAGTTTGTATACCAACTTAGTGCTTGAAGTTAATCCCTAAGGCTACGGTTACACTGCAAGCGAAATCGCGTGAACTATCCTTCGCGCGAAGTCACCCGAATAAACAAACCCACACAAACAAAGGCAGGTGGTTACAGTAAAAGCGAATTGGTCGCGCGATTCGTTAGTTGTCGCCAGAAGTTCAAACTGGTTTGTTTTTGTCGCGCGAATGGAGCGATTCCTTGTAGGCTGTGGCAAGTGCTGTAGATTCCGTATGGTTGTAAAAGGTTTTATTTCCCGCAAATCCGTCCTTGTATACTTCAGTTGTATTTAAATATTATTATGTATAGTGAAAAACTTATATGTTTTGTATTTGACAGGAAAATATTGTGGATTTTCTGATAGTGAAATATATTCTCTAAAGTTACACTGCCTTGTCATTTATTCCTCAATTGTATTCAGTATACGTATATGAGTAAGTGTCATACGTAATACGATAATATTCATGAAACTTCAGTGGTTGGTTCTTTAATTCTTCAAAAATTTGAAAATATTCACTCAAATGGTGATTAAAGAATATATCATTAACCCAGAACTGCCTCTTTCTCTTTTGAAATGGAAAGAGTTCCAAAAACGGGTTTTCAGCAAAATAAAATTCTTCTTAACTATCCATATTCTTAAATTTTCACCAGTCAACTCTGAACTTATGATAAATTTTACTAATCAGCTAAATACAACCGCTTTGAATCGCGCGAAAACTGAAATAAACCACTTCTTCCGGCGACTTCGTTCGCACTAATACGCTTGCACTGTAACCACTACTTCTTCGTGCGAAATTGGGCGACTTCGTGCGATGGATAGTTCGCGCGAATTCGCTTACAGCGTAACCGTAACCTAACGAGCAGTATCTGTGTATTTTGTTGGACACGGCGTTAGCTGATTCTATCCTAATTTGTGGAAGAAATTTTCGAAATCAGATCCTTGCAGTGCCCTTAATCAACAGATTTGGGTACGAAAGGGATTAATTATATACCTTCTCCGCTTGCGAATTCACCACCATAAGGTGTTATGTTTACCAGAGGTTTAATGATTCGGAGAGCATACTTTTCGTTGGCACCCGTTGGATGCATTTCTACTGCTATATTCATGTCTGGATGCCACAGATTAAGCACATAAACGATGTATACTTGCTGCAAGACGATTTCTACCATTTATATCCCACTGAATTTCCCACTATGTTCCTGGATCTCAAAACCACTATGACGGTTTTAGAATTATTGTTGACTTCAGTTCGACATGTCAGTCTAAACACTATAAATTATTTTACACGCTCACGTCTATACAGTACACAGCAGCTCCAAAAAGATTTCAGCGTCTTGGTTGTTTATATCTAGACGAATCAACGTTGTTTAAAGAAGGAGCGACATGCTACTAGGCAGTTGCATCAAAAGATGTGGCGATATGGAGTACATTATTCTCCAATGCCTCTTAATACTGAAAATGATTAAATGGAATGTTTTCGAATAATATAATTAATAACTTTTTTCCAGTAATTTAAAGTCGTCAGCACCTAACTGAGTCGCAAAATAATGAAGTGAAGTGAAGAGATGATAGAGAATTTTCTTACATTCCCCAACAAATTTAATAAATCACCTGCCCTTAGAACACACAGGCTGTACCGTTTACTTAAACTTATCAGAGTTGATAAGTAGAATGCGACATCGAGCAGATGCTTGATGTTCATGAACTACAGTCGTTAAATACTCAGAAGTAAAAAGGTTAATATAGAGCTTAGTGCACACGACATACGTAGAACTAAATAACAAAATTAAGCCACAATTAAAGATATAGTACTTGGGTGACCGATCTTTGCTCAACATCTTTCGATTTCTGTTCATTATACAAGATTTAAGTAAAGTTTGATCAAAGTTAAACGTTTTTCTTAAGGCTTCCTAGGCATTTTTAGAGCACTGTTCCTTCCAAAGAGAAGCTTAACTAGCATCAGTATGCTAACTGGTACCTAAATCCTACGAGATGAACTTATGAACTTAGTGACGTTCCAGAGATACCAAATCCAAAAATTGGTCTCTCTCTATTTTATTTTTTTTTTTTTTTTTTTTTTTTTTTTGTTGTTGTTGTAAAATCGTGTTTCATATCTGAAAAGCAAAACGTTATCTACATATGAAATTTCATTCAAATCGCTACAACCGTTTCCCAGATCGTCTGGTTTACCACCTCATAAATTGCTTTGAAAGAAAAATGCTTTCATTATGTTAAATAGAAATATCAATGCTAATAAGGTATTACTTAATTCTATTAAATGAGCACATCAATAATGCTAAATTAATTCACTTCGATAAAACTATGCTCTTACCTCGCATTATCTTCACACCACCAACCATGCTATTCCAAATGATAAAAAACAATTCGCAATTAAAGTAACATTCGCTACTAACATTAATAAAGCACAAGGTCAGACCCTTCAAAAGGCAGGATTGTATTTATCAGAACCTGTTTTTCGTATGGACTCACGAGTAGATTCATTAAAGATTATTTTTCTGTTAAAGATATGTACTGTCAAAAACTCAACGATTATCACATTATAACTGCTAATATTGTTTTCTAAGAAGATGGAAAAAATGGCTTCTGATAAAGCAAATATTTTTAAATGTTTTACAAATAAATATGTAGTTTTTAAAGATGATAAATTTTTGCAGTGAAAGTGATATTTATTTCTATTCTTCAAAATAAAATACCTTTCATTGATAAATACTTGCATTTACTTATTTCTTCATTATTATATTACCATTCGGTAACGGATAAGTCAGTTTCTATACATTAATTCTTCATTTAAATGTATGAGTTCCTTGTTGAAACTAAATAGAAACTATCAGTAGGCTTTCTGGTACCTGAAACGTCTACGAGATGGCGTTATAGCCAATTCCGAGATACCAAACACAAAAAATTTTCGTTTTTTTGTAAATTCGTATTTTTGCAGGGAAGGCATCAGCATAGATAAATTTAAAAAGCAAAATGTTATCTAAATATGAAGTTTCATACAGATTCGTTAGAGCCGTTTCCGAGGTCCCAAATATATATACAAGAATTGTTCTTTTAAAGATATAAGATTCTGGTAACAATCATGTGCACGTAGAAATTTTTTAATGGTACTTGATAGTTATAATTAAACTACGTCTCCATATAGCTGGCAGTATCTCAAATCGGGTCTGAAAAATTAACAGCTACTACCTACAACAAAATGTAGTAATAATGCTTAACTATATAGTTTATTTATGATATTGTTGTGTTCACAATTTTGTGACAATGGGGTCCAATGTTTCGAGAACTTTTGTATGGATCTTCGAATCAACGTTTGTTTTTATGGGTCTTCGTGGTAAACAACTACAGACTGACCGAAAGTTTCTCATATGTGTATATTGACAGTTACTTGCAGCATTTTTTTCACATTATCTGCTAAGTATGTTATCAAAGAGTTGTTTAAGTAAAATTGTTTTTTATGAATTAAACACACGAAATATATAAAATTCAGTGTTGTTAAAAATTGCGAACAATAATTTGGAATACGAGAAGAAAATATATTCAGAGAGACTAGCAAGCATTACTTACACCTTTCTTTTAATTCGTAACTAGCTGGTACCCACGACTTCGTTCGTTATTGTAAAGAATTCATATTGACAGCTATAGACATCTAACCACCATAGTGCACGATGGGAGACTCGATACTATTACCACACACAAATACCAGTGTTCTGCGCTATTTAGTTCCGGCAGCAAAGTAAAATTTACGGATACACACAAGTCTTTGGATGAAATACGAAAATATTCATGAGTGACAAATTTCGAACACCATATCTCACACACTACCACAGTTACCGAATTTCGGCCATAGTTGTGATCGATGGGAGACTCTGTGTTACTACCACACACAAACGCCAGTGATCTGCGATTGATAGTTTTCACTTAAAAGTGATACAACGTGACACATGCGTCTTTGGCAGAAATATGAAATTGCCGCAGGTCGACCATTTTCATCCCCCATATCTTCCACACCCCTATAGCTACCGACATCTAACAACCATAGTGCACTACATAAGATACGATTCTACTACCAAACACAAACACCAATGCTCTGTGCTATGTAGTTGTGGCAGAAAAGTGACATATGCGGAGACAGTCGAAATACGAAAATATCCTTGGTCGGCCACTTACAACCACCATATCTACCACAGTACCACAGTTTCTGAAATTCGGCTGCTGTTGTGACCGAAAGGTGACTCTGTGCTACTACTACACACAAACGCCAGTTATCTGTGATCTATAGTTTTCGCTGAAAAGTGATACACCATGACACTTTTGTCTTTGGCACAAGTATGAAATTGCCACTGGTCGACCACTTTTAACCACCATATCTTCCACACCCCCATAGCTACCGACATCTAACAACCATAGTGCACTACATAAGATACGATTCTACTACCAAACACAAACACCAAAAGTCTATGTTATGTAGTTGTGGCAGGAAAGAGAAGTATACGGAGATACGAATTTTTGGTCGAAATATGAAAACGCCCTGCACTGACCAACTTTAATCATTATATCTCCCACATCCCCACAGCTATCGGCATTCGGCCAACGTTGTGCACGACAGGAAACTCCATGCTACTTCCACCCACAAACATCAGTGATCTGTGCTAGGTAGTGGTGGCTGAAAAGTGAAATATAGGAAAAAACACGTCTATTTTTATATATATATAAGATTTAATGTGTTTATTTCCTTGAAGTCAAACATTTGAGTTAAAATTTAGTAAAACCGAAAAATTTAATTTAATATGTCTATTAATCTGTTTACATTAAATGGGAGTTAAAACAATGAACTTTTTGCTTCCATATTTAATTTCATACTAAAGTAGAAGATACATCGCATTGGTGCCGTCTGCGCCACATTCCCATAACACAGCCAGCCGGGTCCCTGGGTGCTGGCGATGTGTTATTGTTACCGCCTAACCTAATCATCTTCAGGAACTGAAACGAATGGCCTCAATGCGCCAGATCGTAATTCAATTAGAACCTGTTCGGAGGAATTCCAAATGTCTCTGCACACTTATATATATGTCATAAATACGATAAACATGAATAACCGAACGAAGAAGTACAAGTTGAAATAAACATTCGAGTACAAATAATTGTAACTCACTACTATAGGTGGAATCTATGTCCAGATAACTTTGAAATAATATAAAATTGCACACCAGAAAACGACCATAAATCGATCTTCCTGAATACCAGTGAAGAAGAGAATTCATACCCAGGCAATTCATTTTTAAGCTATAGAAGTTGGAATCATTGACGTATCTGGAAAAAATTTATTAGTTACATTTTTAAAAAAATATTAGAAGCATTATGAATTCGTATTTAATTTCGTGGTACCACCCATTATTGTTCGCGTTATTAAGTGTGTGACATATTTCAATTGCTACGGAAATATTAAAGAAATTTCTCAAGAAAGACAGTCATTATGTTGTCTCGTTGTGTCTAAGGAATTGAAAAGCGATGAAATACGATATTTCATTTTTTAAATATTTTCACAGACATTTTATCTATGATTAAATCGAAAAATTTGAAATTGTTACTGTTTTTTTTATTAAAATTAGAAATCTTGCTTCTTGAATACACACCTCAGATTTTCCACATTTTTCCATAATTTTCAAAAAGACATTTTATATCTACCAAGTTCTTTTGAAAACTGATTTTAAGGTATATATTAAATACATATCTTGTATCTTAGCCTTCGGATGATAAATTTGAAGAGCAATGACCTAAAATATTTTCAGAATGTTCATCAGATACGCTTTTAACATCTATCCTCCATCTTTCTAAATAATTGAGTCTTTAAACCGGAATAGTGTACACATTTTTAATAATGTGATTTCATGCTCTTCCTGTAACGGGTCCCGTACATGACAGTTTTACGAAATAGGGCAACTTTGACAGTGACCAAATTTCAGTCAAAAAAAAGTAATAAGGAGGTTTCAGATGTTTAGAAAGATAAACGGTAGAACTTCGTCCCTGATTTTTTTTTTTTTTTAAGTCGGGTATCATTTGTAGCAATATCTTTCTGATTTCACGTGATGTATGTTACCTTGCAGCCCTCTACTTTGACTTAAACACCTGAAGCTATCCCTGCTATGTCGAACTGTCACGGACCTGACCGGAATACAGCTAAGCAGAACAAAACACACTCGGTATATCGATATTTCCGTTATGCTACTATCTAGCGGTAACGCAATCATAGCTCGTTCAAATACATAGCAATTGTATAGCAAAACACAAACTATAGAAGTCCGGAAAGCTCCTTACAGTAGAATACACGGACAGTTTACCGATTTATCTCTGAAATGTGGTACTGCTGCTACCGGTAACGCGATCAATCCTTACCGACTCCAGAGAAGCCTAGTGGCTTGAGTCTGAACTGTCTCATACGCGTGATCTTGATGGTTAATACCGAATTAAGAAAAATTCTTTTATTAATTTATGACGTTACCAGAGCGGATACCTCATTTATCGATTTCTGTAAGTTATGGACGAAGATAAGTGGCTTGTCACAAAAGACAACTTTAAGAAATAATATTTATAATTTTAATGATTCTAAAAAAAGTTATTACACATAGCCATTATACATAGACTCATAGTAAAGGAACATCCGCATTTATTCCCCACAAAGAGGATTTGTTAAAAAATTAATGTTTTAGTATTTCAAAGCTACGCTCTATCAGCTGCCACTGTATCAAGGTAACTTATTTATACACAAATGATGAACATTCCCATATGAGTCATTTTTTATCACATACATTTCATTTCTTCTTCTCCTTATTGTTTATTCAAGCCAGCACCTTCAGTTGAAACCAATAGAACGGACATTATAAACTTAAATTTTAACGAACATTCTCTGCATGGTACTTTCACTGCCTTAAAAATATGTAATCATTACTACCTGTAAATCTTGAATCAGGTTTATTGTAACTAATAAACGTCTTGTATGAGTACATACTGAATTCATATAAAATATAATGAACACTTTTTTTTACACTTTACTACAATTTATTAGACTTCCGTGTATGTGCAACATAAATGAAAATCCCCTACATGTTAGCTTAATATATAGGCACCAAAATGTATTTTGCTTTTAACTTTAACTAGTAACACAAACGTAACGCGATTATTGGCAATATGAATACCAATAAGTTGATAACGCTGTACACATAATTCTAGCAAAATTACTTTTTCATCTGAAGTTTGTTATATGGTAAAATGAAAAAATGGGGTGGATAGTGTTATTTAGTGTTTTGTCGGGTAGTTAACACTAACTAGAAATGTTCTCAAAGAGTATTCCACAGATCTTTTGTAAAATGTTATAGAAGCATGTAATCTAAAATTGATGATGTACCTTTTTCCATAACCGAAATATTTTTGTGGTTAAATAAAAACCTTAAGTTCCAAGTGTCTTTTGACACAGGAAAAATGTATTTCAACGATTAATTTCCTATATGCTTAATACCAGGAATAATTAAACAATTTTCCAAGTCAGTTACTCAACCTACAAAAGTGAACAACCTGCCGCATTTTCAAAATTATCACCTAAAAGTCATTACTGAAACAGAGAATTAAAATTCTAATGCCAATGTAAAATAAAATTTAAAACGCTTTTAAAAAAAAAAAAAAAAAAAAAAAAAAAAAAAAAAAAAAAAATCTGATACTGAGAACAAATATCCGCAAAAATTACTGATCGCACTCATATCAGGTATTTCAGTAGGCTGCAACCAAATTCGATTTCCTACTCATTTGTTATGGTATATCGATTAAGAATGTTCATCCACGTAAAGGCTAGTGATGTAAGATCGTAATCTTTCACGGCGTTGTATATTAATAAATTTCTCTCGGGCTTCCAGCCGTGTTAAGATGTTACATTTGTGGGACGTTTCGAAGGCGTCCTTGTCTGCCTTCATTCTCAACCAAATGTCAATGATTAACTGTTTGTTTATTCACGGAAACGATGCCACAACTCCATTACGTCATCCACTCTTCTGCTCGTTACCGACGCGGAACTGTTTCAGAATTTTAATAGCCGGGTTCCAGGCCGCACTGAATTGATAACCAGTGTCCCTGTTGACTAATAAATCAGTTGATTTTATTTCTACAGCTTCTGTAATAACGCTGGCCCAAAAATCTTTGACCCGGGATAAAATTGTTGTTTTTTCAAATTCAAATGTGTGACCCTGCGGTGGCCGAACATAGTGTGCAAGAGGGTCACACATCTGAAATGGAAAAAACATCTGCAAAAAATCCTAACATTTTACTAAATGTAAAATTTTGGATAGTTGTGGCAGCGCTCCTTAACATAAACATTTAATGAAGCATTAGCTAATGTTACGAGATTATGTTTATTTTGCTCTCAAATATAGTATCAATATGATTTTATGAACTAAGTGGTACTAAGACAGGGAATGTCTATTTTCTAAAATACACAAAAAAATAAGAAAATATTCACGTCCCTCCGTTTTAGAAAGCAATAATGCGTAGGATATTTGTTTGACGTCTTTTCTGTCGAAATATGACACCTCGATGAAGGAATTTTGAAAATGAGATATGTAATTTCCCTTCATTCAGAGCCGGCAATAATGCGTGGGTAAGCTGCATTCATTTTGTTTCCGCACAATTAGGCAAGTTTCGTCTGTCTTCATTACATTTAGCATTATATAAAAAAAAAAATCTTTTTCCGCTCGCCCATGGCCATCCCGATATTCGCCAGGAGTGATTTGGAGAAACCATGGAAAAACCAAATCTGGATTGCCGGAGGCGGGTTCGAGGAATGGGTGGCCAGAGCGTTACCTACCACGCTCGGTGTTCTGTTTGTTGGAGGTCTTATTTCATCCCTCACATAGTATTACACACCGAAAAGAAGAATAAGTGACCCGCAAATCCTATTTCTACATTTATATTAACTTAACACTGAAAAATTGTTTTAAAACGCGGTATAACGACATATCTGGGACGAATGTTATAGATCAGATAAATGCTCCAAGTCAGTACTTTCAGTTTTTATCTATATACCAGTTTTACTCTGTTTCAGTTTGTAATTATTATTTGGGAATTTCAGAATGTGTGCGATATTTCTCAGTCCCTTCCTATTTATTGTTTCAAACCGGCTGAGGAAATCTTGTCTACTAGTACTATTTGAAATTTGTTTTGTTGAAATTTGTTTATTTTTCTCGATCCGAAAAATCTAAATTCTGTTTTCTCTGTCCCAACTTCGGGTTTCTTATTTCAGGCAGCACGTCCGGTTAAAGATAATATGAGAACGTTAGATCCTAATCTGCTATAACATATTAATAAAAAGATTTATTTAGAACGTGCTGTAGTAACAGAATTATTGGAATATTTATTGCCCTCTCTCGATTTAGATATGTATTTTTTTCCTTTGGTACGTATCGTTTAATTATATTTCTGCTTTCGGTATCATATAACAAAATTTTCCGTTGACATTCACAACTTTGGGAAGCTATTTCACCACGTAAATATGTTTACTCCGCAGTTAATAAAAATTGGAAAACTGCTATAACATATCGGCAAATTAGTGAATTTTGAGTGTGACACTTGGAGTAACCTTCCTTGCAAGGCAGATGGACGGTGGTATAGAAATAGTAGATTTAATTTAATTGCAATGGAGTACAGGCTCCAGTGGCAATTTCCCTACACCCCCATCTTCCCCCTATCCTGCACCCACCTACATTAGCCCTCTACAAATTTTATATTTAAATTCTTTCAACGTTTTCGGCAAATTATTCATCATTTCTCTTGGTTAATCATTCCAATCCCTGACACTCTTACCTAAAAAAGAGAATGTTCCCACACCCTTGTGCCTGAAATCGAGTGCCAGCTTGTGGACATGGTCATCTCTTCCCTTCCATGCACTACTTTTCATACCTACTCCAATATCTTTCAATGCCTCATCGCCAGTATACGCCCTGTACACTCCCATGACCCTCCTCATGCTCCTCCTGTCATTCCAGCTCCTTTATGATATCCGCCACTGATTGCATCTGCGATAATTTCCACAAACAAATCTAGCATCCTTTTTTTTTTTTTTACCCCCTTCAACTCCTGTATTTGATACGTAAAATGAGGGTCCCATACTACTCTACCATATAGTGCGCGCCACGAACTAAGGCGGCCCAGTTTAGCGAGGCTATGCGTAGGTACGTAGGTACGTCATCGCTCTGCCAATAGCCAATTGGATTCTGTAACAATCTAGAGTTTGTCGTGGTTTACGAGTGGTGAATGCGATATTTTTGTGAAGTGGACAGTTATAAATCAGTGAGTATTGCAATAATTCCTATACTAAATAAAGAAAAAGGAGCAGCATAAGCGTAAGGTTCTGCATAGGGAAAGCAGAGAGCAAATTTTTAAAGTATATAAGTTTATAAGTATATTAAGTGCGAGTCAGACGCCAGACAGCCAATTTACGATGTTGGCAAAGCTCAAGAAAGAACTGCTGAAGCGCATATGTTAGCCTTAAAACTGTGCGAGGAATAGTTATTATTATTATCATTGTCATTATATAGTAGTAGTGTTAGTACTAGTAGTAGCGCAATTACTAAACTTTCTTCCTCACCCTACGTCACCTGTGTCCTGCTGGAAACGCGGCAACGTGTGCCCTTCCTATTACTGTATCTCTCTGCCTTCGTATGAGGCACGTACTATAGTAGTACAGAAGTTACAGTTGGTTGCGAACTCGAAGATCTAGGTGTCTGGAATGTGCATGCCATCATATGCATGAAGAGATAAGTTGATCTCGAAACTTGATTTCAGTATGTATGGAAATAACAGGGAAAAGTTTACAAAAAACAAATGCTACTTATTAGTTATTAAGATACGAGACCCCGCTGATAGACTCCTTCCAAGACTGCCCCGATCACTTCTACGTTTACTCGAGATGATTACCAACACATTAAATTTCGACAAGGATCGTTATGTTTTTCAGTTATTTAACTTATATTTACCTGTCACAGAATTAACGGAATTCCGCATACAGTACAGATAAATAAAAATAATTTTTGATGTAGCATTTGTTAATAGCACGCTGATTAATAACTTTTTATATATAATGCTGTACTTCTAACGCTAAAACAATATGTTTAAAAAGACGGATTATACTATAACATTGTTTCCCATCAAAACCGCTACAAACTGATAGATGTCTTTGATGCCAGATGTTGAAGCCTGAAATAGAGAAGAAGTTGCAGTCAAACAGTGTTAGCTCTTTTCCAGTGACATAATGTACTTCTTCTGTTACTAATAACATGGAGAGTAAGTACGGTTTGCACCAGAAATTGTCAAAAAATTATTTTAAACCAATAACCAGTAATGCAAGATTCTGCAATGTCTAATATTCAAATCTAATATAAACACAATAATAACAGGTTGTTGAAGTTAGCTTAATTACTTTCACACCGGAACAGATCCAGCTAATTTCCTTCGTAATTTACCAAAACAAATATTTTGTTTACTTTAGCAAAATTAATCTGAAAATGTCATAAATAACTTCTGTTCAATACCACAGGACTGTATATAATCATAAGGAATTATACAGGTTTTCGCAAATGGTGTAAACTCAGAGTGTAGACAATCATGATCTGAACATCCTCATCTCAGCAACGTATTTTCAAACTTGAAAATAATTTAAAAAATTCTATGATGTCTTCGTCCGAAATATCAACGTTTCAGCTAACAGACTTCTACGGCAGAACTAAACACAACTTACTCTCTACCTGTAGCAGAGCATGCGGACACGTCACAACGCAATCCTGCCATACAAGAAGGTCGAAGCATTTGGGCGAAAACGCCAAATTGCATACCAAGCGTGGTGGGTGAACGGTAAGACTTGGGCCTCACATCCGGGAGGATGTGGGTTCGAATCCCAGTCCGGCCATCCAGGTTTGATTTTTCCCTGGTTTCCCTAAATCACTCCAGGGGAGAAGCTTCCTTCAAAAAGGGCATGGCCGGATTCCTTCCCGTTACTGGACCTCAGTCCTTTCTCGCATTTAATGGCCTCGACGAGGCGTAAAGACATGAGCAAAAAAATAAACAAATTAAAAAAACTGCATAGAAACTATTTACGTTTTAGTTACAAAGATAAACCTGGTATCGTGAAAAAAGGATTAATATGTCAGAGACATTCAATTAATTTGTGGCAACCAGTAACTGGAAGGGGTGGCGTTCTGCGGTTCCCTTTCTGTCTGTGTGTTCAAAGAAGGGAAGTTCGCGAAGAGGCTGCTGAAGACGCGAACGGTCGTTACGTCTATTCAGCCTCGCCACGCTTTGCTCATTAACGGAGTATTGTCAGAACACAACACGGGCTAATGTTCCAGTGCGCTTTGTTTTGGAACGCCACTCCATTGTTCTCGCCGTCCATCACCACAGCAGTCAACTTACCTCACCGTCAATGTGCGGTTTATTGTGGAGGATGCAAAAAGCAGTCTTGCCACTTTTCTGTCGTAAGGGGATAATCGCGTTTTTCCTTTATAATATTTTACAAGTAAGACCATCATTCACTATCGAAGAAAATTTACAAAAATCATACCCCATCATTTCATACAAATACCATGTTTTGGGTTACTTTCGGAGTGTTTTTAGACACGTCTATATTCCATTGTTATTTCTCTGCTTAAAGTACCTTTGCCCTTCCCGTAAGCTCAGTTGGTTGCGAAACCGTAATGGTGTCCGGCGCTGACAATGGGTTAGCCGATTTGAGTCATGGTGGTGGTAGAAATTTTCATCATCAGGACTTGGCCTGCAGAGTAGGAAAGGTGGTGGTGTACAATTCCTAATAACGAGATCTTGCAACTTCAACGCAGTGTGTATAGAGTGTAGGCATACGATACTTTTGATGGTGCTTCGTTCGTGCAGCCGCTTGATGTCTTTCGGAAGAATAGACCTGAACAGGGGCGTAGCTACCATAGGGCCAGGTGGTGCAGTGCACCGGGACCCCCGAACGCTGCTGAGGGGGCCCCAAGCGCAGCTCAAAGGGTCCCCATAGGCCCTCAGGGCAAATGGGCGACCTTTTTTTTTAGATCTGAGGGCCTTCTGAACCTAGATACGGTATTGCCCAGGGGGCCCCCAAGCTCAGCTCAGAGGGTCCCCAAGCTCAGCTCAGGGGGTCCCTACCAGCAACTTGGCAGAGCTAAAAAAATGGTCACCCCATCTGGCCTGAGGGCCCAGCATCGGGGCCCTTGTTGACCTAACTACGCCACTGGACCTGAATGGACAAGTAACTGGTTTCAACCCCTCCGTTCCTTCTTCTCTCATCCACTTCACAAACAACAGTCTACACTGAACAGATACATTGGCAAAATCATACACACTGACCACAGCACTTTCAAATACAATCACACGGAGAATTTTATCTCCCCGGAACGTTATCGTGGAGGGGAAAACATCCCTTATTGCAACCACCTTATTCGGATACGAGTACAATCGAAGAAAGTCCCTTTAACAGCTAAAAATTTTAATACAAAAAACAGCTACGTTAATGAACAGAAACGAGAATCACAATGTTTCTGGATATCGTATTTTATTAATCGTTTGTGTTTTTCTCTACTGATGTATTTTTGTGGTGGAAATTTTTAATAGTCTCAGCATACACCTTCTTCGTCAATGAATTACGTAAGGTGAGATTTCAACACTCTGCGGTCGTACAGTACATGTCTAGTACGATGTAACGTTTGATCCCTCAAGCAACACATGATGTAATATGGTCGAATTTTCTGAACTATAAAACCGTAGTTATCGGCACCTTAATTAATATGATGTTTCACATTCGAGGATTTTCTGAATAAGTTGTCATCTAGAACCAATAACGGTACTGGTATCCGAAAAACTACAAAACTCAAATGTTATTTCAAATTGTTACTTCTAACGCTTGACAAATAAAATTTTTGTATAACATTCTTAGGATTTATGTACTATAGTAGCATAAGATAATCCACATAGCATCCATGAGAGAGGCTGAAGATTTTTCTGACCTCTCTTACTGTTGTGTTATTATTTTAGTAATAGCAACGTGAGTAGTATAGGGGGGGGGGGCGGCGAAATCTCACTAACGGGAGGGGGTCTACGGAAATCTCACCTGAAGTTTTGTGAAAAACTTTTGGTATTGTAGAGCTAAAAAAAAAAAAGGTCTAAAATTGCGTGAAAGTCGATTTTAGGGGGGGTTTTTCGTCGAAAAGAGGGGGTGTAACCGGATTTTGCAATGTGAGACCTTAAAAAAAAAGGTCTCCAAAAGTATCGAGGGCGATTTCTAGGGGGGGGGGGTACTCACGTAATTTATGGATGCTCCCTTTGAAATTAAGTGAATTACTGGTTTTCACCAATCTTATTGGGAAGACATTCAGTAAAGTGTAGATTCAAATTTGTGTGTGTGGTTTTTTTTTTTTCCTTCGGATACTTTGACAACGGGCGTTTAATAGTTTGTCTGTAATATATCGTTCCGATACGTAGCTAAGTTTTATTCATAGGTCAAGAAATAAAGAAAAAAATCGTGAAGCATATTTAGTAGTGGCAAAACTGTTCGTCCAGTTGACGTTCACTTTTTTATTTAATTAAGAACATAGCCACCTACCACGATACTGGATTCTGATGGTAACATCCTGATGGACGTCCTTGGAAATTAAAAAGGTAACAGTAAGTCAGAAAGCCTCCATTTTCACATTTGCTGATGATTCTGGACTATTAATCATGTTCTCTTGTTATTCCTCTTGTTGATACAAAAGTAGAAGTATAATGATACCGTCGAACACTGACTAAAAATGTGTTCAGCTGCACAAAAAATTATCACCATTATTAATCGAAATAATGTGTTAAGATCAATATGTGAGATACAGATATAATGAGTAAGGAGATATTTGCATAATTTATGTAAACGTCTGAGGAAATGCGAAAAGAAACAGAAAGATACGTGTGGTATTCTCTATAATCTTGTATTATTTAATAGCTGTCTCATAAACTGAAAAAAGGTAATTAATTTTGGATGAATTATAAAATATTAGAAATTCTATGTGTAAGTTTAACTGTAGCGGGAGGTTTATTTATTTCCAGATTCTCTACATCTGTATAGTACTTCTTTTTTTTTCCTTATGGTTTTGTGTCTTGTCATTAGAGATAAGTATTAGGGACAAGGAAGAGAAAGGAATCATGAGATAGCCTTTTAAAAGAACCAGCATGGCACGTAATTTCTGATCTACGTTGACTCTCAAAAATATTTTGTTTATCACAGTCATTTATCTATAGGTACGTATGCAAAAAATCTACAGAATGTCAGTTCCTTCTGAATGAACTGAACTGACTTAACTGACATTTATGATAAGCAAAACACTTTTTAACTGGACGCAATACCTACTTCGTTTCGGCCTTTCAAACAGGTAAAATAGTTACAAAGTTAATACGCCAACGAACAGCACACAGCTGCAATGTAAATGCACATTGCGGATTTCTACTTAAGCTAGGAAACAAATCCTGAATTCCTACCATAATTGCGGAAATGCCTGCAAGCCACTGTAGCCGAGTGGTTTGCAGCACTACTACGTTCTCCGAGCGTAGACTGTTCTAGCCTTCTGTCTGCGAGGAATATTTATCTTAATAGCATAAACATTTATACGTGTACTATTCCGCATCTCTTCTTCATCCGCGGATAACCTTAAATTTAAGTCCGACGGCCTTTTCTCACCGGTGCGTTGCTGCGTCTTTATTTAAATAATTACTCATTCAATGATCATGCAGTTCTTTTGTGATTTGTTAATTCGTTAACCGGTCATGTTTTAGTACTACATAAAGTTGACTTTACTTAGTAAAATGGTTGGTTGAGATATGTTAAGTAAATTGTCACAGCAGTGAAAGCCTTTTTTTATTTAGTGTATTCTTTTAAAAAGTCTCCTACAGCATATATGACTGTCATTAATTGGTAATAAACTTCACTGGGCGGGACAAACTGATAATGCAGTAAGGAGACTGATACTTGTTGGGTGCGGTCATAAAAAGTACAAGTTCGGCAAGAAAAACAGCAAATACTAGTGAAGTGAAGTGTACATTAAAGTTACAGTTAAAACGCTTAATATCGGAATCGATTACGAGTCCAGAAAAGTGCAGAAATGGTTGTTCCGGACTGACATGTGATAGCTACTACAATCATCCCCCTGCCGATACCCCATATCAAAAGAGTGAAACGCGTTTGGTGAAACCATTGATAAAACAGTTTTTAAATACCGAGCATGGTGGGTGAGCGATTAACGATCTGGCCTCGCATTCGGGAGGACACTGGTTCGAATCCCGGTCCGGGCATCCAGATTTGGCTTTTACATGGTTTTCCCAAATCACTCCAGGCGAATGCTGCGATGCTTCCTTCAAAAGGCCATGGCCGAAAAAAAAAATGTTATTAACAGACGGAGTTAAATTTAAAACATTCACATAATAACTGTGGAAAATGGTCAATAACCAAGTATTATTGGTCAGAAGAGGTTCCAAAGTGCCAGATTTACTGGAGCAGATGAGAAAGGGAGCGTTCATAAACCATGTAGTTCCATTTTGGCCTTCTGTGACCCCCCTCCTCCTCCACGTAGCCCTACGTGGCTTTTGCCTCTAACCCCTCCCCCCACCACTACCACCACCACGTAGCACATAGCTTTTTTCCCTTTTGATTCCAGAAGACATTTTGTACTGTTTTCTCTTGTCAGAATATTGTAAATTACCTACGGAGATAATTAACTGAGGGAAATAGATATTTACATGCTGTTGTGAGTTCTGTTCCTCATTTTAACTGTGAAAAATGTTATGGAAGAAAAGCTACGTGACCTGGCTCGGAACACCCCCCCCTCCCCCCACGTAGCCTAGAGTAGCCTTCAAGCTAACCAATCCCCCCTCCCCCCTTCTGGACCGAGGCACGTAGTTTGTGCGCGGTCCCAAAGTTATGTTCCAGGGGTGTGAATGAAGTGGAATGCAAAACCTTGACTAGACAGTTCCTTGACCATATCGAAGTAGTATAGAAACCATATTAAGGGTATCAAGAATTTGGATGGGAAACAAAGAAGGGATGCTAAATTAGGCAGAAAGCCTACAACTCATCAAGGGCTGGATCATTAAAATCAGGATCCCAGCCTTTCTGGCAAGAAATATGAATGGCACTAATACATGAAGCAAGCAGCATCTCGGAATTTGCTTGATCCCCTTTCCGAGAACAACGATATCTGTGCGATAAGTTCGAGATTCCAAACAGAGTCTGTTCGAATACCAGAATCGGCAGCAAATTTTGAGTCCACCTAACTCTCCCCTCGATGCTCCATGGTACGAACCTTAATGTTTTGGGATTAGGGTGCCACCAGATAGCCGCCCATACACACACACACACACACACACACACACATTTATGCGTGATTAAGCTCGCTGAAGATTTGCGCGCAGTACAAGTTCATATGCCAACGTCACAGGAAGACGATGAAGCAATAGAGAAAATATATGTTGAAATTGAAGAATTAGTTCCATATGTAAAGGGGGATTAAAATCTAATAATCATGGGTGATTGGAATGCGAAAGAGGATAATACTGTAGGAAATATTGGTCTAGGAGAAAGAAATGAGCGATAAAGCAGGCTGTTAGATTTTTGTAAAAAATATAAACTTATCGTGGCGAACACACCATTGACAAAACATGCACGAAAGATGTACACCTGGAAACTTCCAGGGGATAAGGATGGATATCGCCTAGATTATATGATGGTCAAACAAAGTTACAGGAATCTAGTTATAGACTGTAAAGCATACCCAGGAGCAAACATAGACTCTGACCACAATCTGATAGTTATGAAGTGGAGGTTGATATTCAAGAGAATAAAGAAGCAATGCAAGAAGAACAGATTGGAAGTGAATAAATTGAAACAATCTATCATTAGAGAAAAATTTGCGCAGATGGTAGATGTGTGTTCAAGAAATAACAATGAAAGGAGTTTAACTGAAGACGAGTGGAATGTATTGAAGAATGAAATAATCAAAGCTGGTAACGAAATATTAGGCTTTAAGAAAAAGCGACCCGAAATTCTTGCGTCACGGAAGAAATTTTGGGCTTCATGGATCAGACGTGAAAGCACGAAAATGCTCAGTATGAAGCAGGAAGAGAGCAGTACAGATATTTTATAAATGAAATAAACAGGAAATGCTAAAAAGAAAATTGCTTGCATGAAAAGTTGGAAGAGCTAGAAAAGGAAATGGTCTTAGCAAAAGTAGTTGTGGCCTACAGGAAGATCAAACTAAATTTTGGAGAAATGAAGAAAATGTGTTTTAGCGTTAAAGCTGCTGATGGAAAATCTCTTTTGATTTCCGATGACAGAGCTAGCCGATGGAAGGAATACTTAGAGAACCTGTATGACGGGGATGATTTAAACAACAGTGACTGGAACAAGAAGGCAATGTCGACATTGATGAGATAGGAGATTCCGTTTCAAGAACATAATTTCACAGAGCTTGGAAAGATTTAAAATCAAATAAAGCAGTTGGAATCTATGAGATTTCTGCAGAATTTCTAAAATCCTTAGCAGAAGAAGGAAGCCAAAAATTACTCAAACTGATATCAAACAGTTAAAATAGGAGAGATTCCTACTGAGTTTAATAACAGTATCACCTTCAAGATTGGGAAGATAGCGCAGGTCGACAATTGTGAGAATTATCGCACCATAAGTGTGAAATCAGTTGCTGCAAAATTACTGACCAGAAAAATATACAGAAGAATGGGAAGGTTGGTAGAAAAGAAAAGATAGTAGGTGAAGATCAGTTAGTGATTAGGAAAAACTGCTGTTCAAGAGAAGTAATTCTAGTTTTAAGATTAATACTTGAAGGGCGGATCATGAAAAACAAATATAGTTTTATGGCATTTGTTGATTTAGAAATAGCTTGCGATGAAGTTAAGTGGGACAAGATGTTCAATGTTTTAATGAAATCAAAGTCGTATCGATATAGAAGAATAGTATATAATCTATATAAGAATCAATTGGCTATAATGAAACGAACTCGTGGAAGAATCAAACAAAAAGAAGAGACAGGGTCGCATTTTAAGACATGCGGGATTTAACGATTTGTTAATGGAGGAAACAGTCGAAAGTAAGAACTGTAGAGGTAGACAAAGATTAGAATATATAAAGCAGATAACTGAAGATGTTGGTTATAAGGGGTATTTTGAGAAGAAGAAGTTAGCGGGAAAAAATTGTGTGTTACAACAGGAAAGCTTCCTGTAACTCCCATATCGTGATCTGTTGGCTGTACTCTCGCAAAATGCGATGCGAGATGAAAAGTGGCAATATGTGTCAATAACTCTGGCAAGGGAATTCCAGGAAATGCGCAGTTCCTGCTAATGCATTTTAGCGGTACCACTCGGGAGTAACTGGAAACAAAAGCCAATGTATAAACAGTCGTATTATGAGCATAAAGTGTCATGCGAGCGTTGTTTTCGTCTGCAAATAAGCTTTTCCAACTAGTACGTCAGCACCTCCGTATCATGATACAGCTATGTCGTATCTCTAGACTCAAAGTCAAATAGATATTAGCATCTTGAGTGCTGAAAAGATAAATATTCGCAAATAGACATAGCTTGTGGGGTATGGGAAACAATACCTGAGGCAGTTAGTTCAACAAATGCCTCGCAGCTGTAATAATCGAATGCTGTTGTTCTTGATGAATGAAATAATCAGTGACTAACAAACAGGTGTTCAATATGTAGGAGCAAAAATGGTGAATGTGTTAGTGTGGTGTGTGGTTTCGTGTTTCGGAAGAGGGACAAAACAAGTAGCAAGTAGAGAATGCAAATCATCTTAAATAACTGAGATGTTCTCAGTCCAAATAAAAAACAAAAGTAGTGGTGTTTTTTTTTTTTGCTTTGGTTTTTAAGCAACCATTTTCAATCACTAGATACTGTTATGATTGCTTGGGATTTAGCTGATTTTAACTTATTGATCATAATGTACTGGGCGCCATCCTGATAAGAGTTTTGCATTAATTACAACTATTTTTGATTTTAACCCAAATGACACATCACTTAAGAACATCAGAGGAAAAATTGGAAAGAGCTCACAGTATTTATTAGACAGAAGTATCTTTATGATTCACATTTATTGTTTCGTTAAATTTGTCTTGCAGTAACGAAACCAGTTTGAAAGAATAGTTAATTAATAGGTTCGGCTAAACTCACAGTGTGTAGTGGTCCGTTCTGTGGGAGAAAAAGGGGGGGATACACTATCTTTTAGGTTTATCGAGATTGATATTAATTTTGTTTATCTGGTCAGCAAGAATCTCGAAATGCTGTAAATTACAGATTAATAAAACTATGGAGTTTATTGGGTCTTAGGGCCTATGGCTTTTTACATTGCTGCGTATATTTAAATTTAATATGAAACACAAGACAAAGCAAAGAAAGCAAGCAATACCCAGACCTTAAAATTTGAATGATAAATGCAAACATTAACTAGATTTAAATATCTCAAAATTACATGAATGAATATGAAACATTGTGGCATCGCAGGCTAGCAAAGAGATTTTAAACATAATATAAAAAAATTCTCAGTGTGTAAATTAAAATGAAAACAATATTATTTGAACCGAGTTACAATGAACAAGGAGATTTTAAAGTTCAAATTTTAGGTGAAAATGAAATGCCAGCTAACTCAGGAACATTCCAAAATGAAAACTGAGATCCTACTCCCAGGAGTCGCTTACGGGTAGATAAAGCCTCGTTATAAACCATGGAACCTCGACCTGGCGTCGTAGTACATTACCATGTTGTTGCAGCTGCTTGAAGGTGGTGGTATGATATGCCACCGACGGATAGCGATCTCATAGATAGGTCATACGTGCGGTTTCGTGTATCTGTCTCAGCAAGACAGTACACTCTGGATCAGCCCACGTCCGAACAGCAAGTCGACCAGGCAAGTGTTGTAACGGACCACGTCCGATCGGCAAGAAGTCCCATCAGCAAGTGTCGGTTATGGCGTCCTTCTTGTCGACAAGAAAAGCAAGATCCTCCTTCCCCAGTATTGCGCTCGAGTGACATGGAAAAGAAGTTTGCTTTAACTTTTTTCGACCCCGTAGCGACACTCGATTGGTGAATCAGCGTACGCCAAAATCACGTGAGTGGCCAAGCGCCGGTATTCGCCGCTTGTTTTACGCGCAGCTCGGCTGACCTTGCATCTCCTAGCGTCCTGGCCGAGGGTACAATGCCCTCTCTATGGCTAACGGGATGTTTGCTCTCTCCCCGCGCGACTGAGCGTCGCCAGGCACGGCGTTGTCTGCTATTCGAATGTTTAAAACTTTCCACTGACCGCTAGCGTTTTTCACCGTTTGCTACTTTATATTATAAATTTTGCATTAACTAAAGTACAATAACAATTTGGCCGCCCAAGCCTATCATAAATAAACTATCTATGATTTTAATAGCCCTTATATAATTTATATTTAATAAATAATTATATTTAATGTGAATAATTTGAATATTAATCCGAATAATAAATATGAATATATCAGTTCGCAGCCTATATATTCATTGGAGGACGACACTGTCACACTACAGGTGGAAAGTATTTACATAACTGATGGCGCTAAGCATGGGTGGAGAATTATTGCATACAGTCTTCACTGGAGGATGTAGCTTTACTGCATTGTTCGTTGAACACAATACTTAGCCCGTCCCAGCTTGTAGCAGTCAATCGGCCTCGCCACAACTTTTGGTGTCATCGGCTGTTCAACTACTTCTACCGTAGTTGAAGCCGATATACTAGCTTGTAGTAGATCCTGCAACTAAGAAATCTGTCGTTACCTGTCCAGGATCCGTACTTTGATATTGACCCTACAATAGCTCATTTCCTTCTCCTCGTATTAGCACTGTTCCTGTTAATATTTATAACCAAACACATTAATTCAATTTAAAAATAAATTATTGGCTGTTTGACTATCCCCTCTAACTGCCATGCACTGAAATGCTTGGAACTTTAGGCGGCATGGCCAATGAAGTCATTTATCTTAGCTTACGAGTTATTTCCGATGGCAGCTCATAGTTTTTGTAGTCACCGCTACTCCGTAAAAACATTCTTGCCCACGGTCGCACAACACAATCAACGACGGCACTACTTTCTCTCTATGAATCCCAGAGCAAATAAACATGTCACGCCGGCCTCAAAAAACGTATTCTGCTAGTCATACTGCAATGACGGCAGTACAGTACACTAGAAATAATTTGTTTTCTATAGATGTATTTAACTTGTTTACTATTGTTCTGACTTGCGTGAATTTGTACAATTCCACTCTTGCTGCATATCCACCTTATAGGATACCCATGCATTAAGGTCATGCTACACTTTCCTTAGTTGTATATGTATGGTGCTTTTAAATACTTTGGAATAATTCGAGACATAAGACTTAACGGTTCAAGTCATAATCCGGCAGTACATTCTCCTGCTCGTCATCAGTTTTCAAAATAACTACTAGGAAATTCGGCGATTTATTCGTATAATACAGTAAGCTAATTTACGTTCTCTTTACAGTATCACTCGAAGGAGATGGAAAACTCCGTCATAAAGTTTCCATTATTTTCTGTGCTATGTTATTGTTTAGAAGGGTGATAGTTTCACTCACAGCTGAATGTTGTGACAGCCACGGTGACTGACTTAAAACGAGAGTGGACGCAGAAAGAAATGCGTCCACAGAGGCGCTGCTAGCGCCAGCGTCACTTTAATTAATGCCCATATTTATCACTGGCAAGCAGACAGCGTGCCAGACGATAAATCTGGAGCCATGCCGGACCGTAGCAAGCCGTAAGTCAAGTCCCACGGGCTGGCACCATGCGCGGTCCCTCTGGAAACCGCCTGCCGGCGACTACTGGTGACATTCGCACAACAGTCGCGGGAAAAACACGAGGCGAATGAACGATGCCGGAGGGAAAGCTTAGTATGTTAGCAGACAACACTTTTTGGCTCATAAATATTTATTAACATCATTGCATACGTCACGCGCCGTGGCACAATTGATAGGGTACCTGACAACGAATTACATATTCCGAGGAAAATAAGCTGACTAAAATTCCTGACTCCCTGACACTGCTACTAAAGTTATAATACAGTAGATAGTAGGGAGTGGGGAGAGAATTAAATGACTTCGCTGCAATTCTAGTAATGAAATGATAAATTCTTCGGAAACAATTCCAACTCTGCAATCGTCCGAACAGGATAAACTGCAAACATTTTCACCATGGCGTGATTCGTATACTGTAACAGTTATGGTTATAGCTCTCAGCTAAAACATGGATGATGTGTGGTGTCACTGTAAGGCTGAAGTATGATTAATGGACACTATGTACCAATACTGTTCGGATATTCGGTTGAATATCTTTAGATCCTACTGCAACGTACCGAAGTATGACTGTTGTAGTGCTACACTACTTGTTACTGAGTAGGATTTTAGACAAAGAAAAATGATTGTTTTGCCACTGGTCTGTTCATTCTACGTACGCTGTAACCCTAGAATATTTTAGTGGTGAAGGTAATGTGAATTAATGAAATGTAATCCCCACCAAGACCTTAGAAATCCACTTGTAAAAAATATTCCTCTGAAAAATTTATAAGCAAGTAGCAAACACAGACAGATCTCTTCGTTTTACTTTGTGATCATATAAACCGTTGTAATGTGACGCTTTGTGCCAGGCATACCATGGCGTATATTATTACACTAATAAACGAGTGTTAGATTAATTATACATAAAAGTGCGATAATTTTTTCTTTAAATAATTTTGTTTAATACGAAAGATTGTAAGAAAGTCTGTGATGCCAATGTAAATATTCATCTGATTTTAATGAGACTATGCAATAGACAAATAGCATGTTTTACATCACGAATATTCAGTTCTATGTTAGCTTCCCCGATGATCCGTGGGTGCCGTTACTTATGTGGGACAGACCATAGCCACGAGGGCGTCACAACGAAATAGAGTGGGATAGGCGGTCTTATCTGGGCCACCACTTCCTGAAGACTTGACTGGGCCCCTTGAGACAGTGGTCAATAACGGGTCATTGCACCTGGCAGGAATATGCGAATCCATCTGCTCGTACCTTCCCCATCGAAGTTTTCTGGACTTACATGAATATCTTAGATCCCACGAAATATGCGCATCCGCGAATAAAGTCTCAGCGAAGTATCACGTGACCTTAGGACGCCTAACCACACAGCTATCAAAATGAATATCAGAGAATACATGACTAAAATTTTTTGATTTTCTATCCAACATGTACAGTCGGGGACAGAATTCGAGAGACCCCTCGCCTTTCGATTATGCTTCGTTCTAGACACGAATACCGCATGGGACAGCATAACTGGTAGGTGGTACACTAAATTCATGATAAAATAGACCTCTCATACCCAGCACTTTACCCAAGACTAAAAACATGAGCCCGCGCAGCAAGAAACTCGCAGACGCTCAGAGGGAAAGTTCGGAGTTCTGCAGTAAAAATAATCACGAATATCACCATTTTAGTCATAATAATTATTTAAATAACCAAATTGATTGATTATAGAGAGATGGTAACACTTTTTTCGTAATTTTGATAACCGTTGCGTATTTTTTTTCCTCGAATAAACAGTTAACAATTCGCTAGCAAACGCAATTATATGGCGAATACAGAAAAGAATCGCTAAATTACGCACGGAAAACCAATAAGAGAGTTTGAATGGACTTAGTTACACTTTCTAACGCTGCAGCGTTATAGAACTGTGCGTGTGACAAATACACATAAAGGTCAAGGGTAAGTAGAAAGAGCATTCACGAAAGAACTCTAATGGTAAACTAAGTCACGAAATATAAATAAACTATTCCCAGAAAATTAAATGGTGCGGAATATTAACACCTTAATTCTGTTTTCTTCATACCATATTTAGAAAGTAAGCTAAACTTGAACGCAGTAGCAACAGTTTTAGTAGTAATAATAATAATTAAGAACAGTAAATAAATAAATAAAAATCCCTCTGAAATGTGAATTAGCGGTTCCACATTTTAAATCTGGAAGATGGAAGTAGTAAAACTATCATCTCTCTCTTTGTTTCTTACTAACACTGATACTTCTATAAAATTTTCTGTCAAGCTTTATTTCCTGCCGTCCAAGCCCGATGGGTTATAGGTAAACATGTTGCCTGGCATTCGGGAGGACGCGAATTCAAACCCCGTCGGAGATCCAGTTTCAGTATTCCATGATTTTCGTAAATCTCTCCAGCTGAACTCCAGAAAAGTTCCTTCAAAAAGCGGTGGCTGAAATTCTTACCCGATCCTAGTTTCCAATACTATCAGGATTCATATCACATTGCCGCCGAAGATATGACGAAGACAAAAAAAAAAAAAATTACGTGGTGGGTATGTGGTATCCGGCTTTCGGGAGGTCTTGGGTTCGAATACCCATCCAGGTAACGTTTTAGATGGTTTCCCCAAATCACTCCAGGCGAATGCCGGGATTGTTCCTTCAAAAGGCCATGGACGAATTCCTCCCCACTACTTGTCCCCAGTCCTTTCCTGCCTCTAATGACCTCGATTAGATGTAAAGCTAGAAGCAAAACATAATTGCTCAAATAAAAATAATTACATCTCTGTGGTGTGTTTTAGACCTTTTCCTTGTTGGATTTATCTTATTCAACTGCCGGACATGGTAGCGAAGGGACTAGAGTGCTATTTCCACATGTGGAGAGTCTCTAGTTCGGTGTTGTTTTAGGGCTGGTCGACGTGGAAATCATTATAGATAGAAAAGGACTTGGGGCATGTTTCGGGAAGGAATTCAGCCTTGGTCATACCAGAGAATCATCCCAACACTCACGGAGTGATTTCGATTAATCATGCAATAACGAAATACGGATGGATACACGAAGATTTCAACCCCTGTCCTTCCGGATGGGATGACTTGGGCGTTACAGGGACTCTCGGTCACTGTTGCGATTCCGGCCAGAGGCATGGGTGTTAAAGTAGGTATTGTGGTATGTCTTGAATCGTATTTCAATTGTATGAGCAAAAAGCATTTGGAAATACATCAGTACACAGGATAAACACACAAAACAGTTTATCTGGATGAATGGCTATCGGGAGGAATACCATTAAAAATTTAAAGACAATTTTATTGAACCAAAAGGCAAATTGGCTGCCTTCAAAAATATCTCACAGGTCCACCTCATCTCACAAAAAAAATATTCCTTATTTGGTGCCAACTAGTAACATGGCTGAGTTCTAAACACGTATTAGGATAAAAAATTTGGAAAGTAGGCGTACTATAGTGAATCTGTTTAGTGCACACGGGAGGGGTATTTAATTTCAGTTGAGTGTATAGGATTTAATCTCTTTAACATTATGCGTGGTTATTTCGTAAGAAGAAGATCTTCCTTTTTTTTTATTTTTTTTTTATTTTGTAATGGCTTTCGGCGACTAAGCCATTCAGCCAGCTCAATGTGTTTATGATCTCTTCATGTGAAATTTTTAGTTTATCCAGTGCGTTTATGCTTTCTATGTATAGACACCACAGGACGGACAGGACATTCACACATACACACAACACTTAAACATCCATGCCCGCGGCCGGATTCGAACCGGCGACCTTCGGCACGTGGAGCTAGTGCTCTAGCCCCTACGCTACCGAGGCCGGCGAAGATCTTCCTGCTGGCTCAGTTCAGACGCAAGGAGGAAGTAACCGTCCAACAAACGTTTCGAGGAAGTGTTTATTTACCAGTGGCTCTGAGGAAGTGAAGAACACTTGTTCAGTAGAATTAGCTCTAATAAAATTTGTGAATATGACCATCCGTACACGAAATATGCCCATTTTCGAATTACGAGCACCTACAATACAGTGACAGTCATTTGCTGAAAGTAACAGAAAAAACTTCAAATAACATATTAAAGTTACTTCATCATAATTTGAAGACCAATGAAAATGTTGAAAAATAACATTGAACTAATATGTATAGGTCATTAAAAATTTCTGAAAATTACTTCTCGAGGATTTTAACTTCAGCATACCCTCATTGCGTCTTGTAATGTTCTACTTGCACTATTTGATTACAAAATTAATTGATCAATATTCCGTGATAATGGAGCTATTTAAAAGAAGAAGGGAAAAAAAACTGGAAGTGCACGTGTGCACGTTATTGAAAATTGACATGCCTCCATCTACTGATGTAAATATTTTATGACCTTCCGTGCCTTTGACTATTTAACCTGCTGATTATTGTGTCAGCCTTTGTTGAGGTAATGTGGAACTCTATTGTGAAGTCAACAAAAGACGAACACTACACTCATTCAAAAGCAACCATATGCGCAGAAGAACTCGAATCATCATTAAGGCAGAGTTGGACGCCTTCGAAACGTCCCAAAATTGTAACATCTTAACACGGCTAGATGTCCGAGAGAAATTTATTAATATACAACGCCGTGAAAAATTACGATCTTACTTTATTATTATTACTCCGCGATTCACTAAAAGTGTGTGGTGGAGGTTGTATTGCTCCTATCCGAAAGGGTAATGGTTTGGGAGGGATATACGGGATATGACAGGAGGCCTTTACAATGCGATGACAGTGTTCTAGCCCCTACACTGCTAGCGCCAGCTTAAGAATCTTGGTCGGGACTCTTGCGAAGGAATTTGTGAATGTGTCTGCGGTCGTGGTTTGCCAACACGGAAGACAATTCCGTAGGCCCACAGAACAAGGAAATTATCAGACATTTCAGGCATGAGATTTTCCTCATCCTCGTTCAACTAACTTGCTTATATTGCTACCTGAGGCTCACACAGTTAACAGACGAAAGAATTATACAGGTTTAGAACCGTATATTCTCGAGAAACTTTCTGAATTTTTTTAAAATTTGTTTCCAGCTTGACATCTCGACTTTGAGGTCATGGGAGACAGGAATATGGACTTTTTGGTGAACTATACCGACGTTCGCTTACAGTGATTTGGAAAAACTGCAGAAAATCCAAATCTGGATGGCCAGAAGCGGATTTGAACCCGCATCCTCTCGAATGCCAGGCCAGAACATTATCGCTCGTCCACTACGCTCAGATTTTTTAATTGACCGTAACATATAGATATATAGGAACAATAATTATAGACTGACTCGGCCATGAATCATTTTAATATATCTATTTTTGCAGCCTAGTAGTAGACGAAAAAATATTAGATCAAGTAAAGATGCCAGATCTTAATCACTTCGTCTATCACGAACGCGGAAATAACTATAGTA
>JARYHS010011408.1:259590005-259633044 GCA_031002005.1 Vandiemenella viatica | reverse complement strand
AGTTTTTCAATCAAGATATCTTTTACAGAATCCCATGTTTTGGTAAAAGCTCGGACGAGCAATTTCCCCCTGGCCTGGCCAGTGATCTTTGACTTTACAAAATGAAGGAGAACATCATGATCTTGCTTAGCAATTAAATTAAATGCAGTTGAAACATTTTCAATGAAAGGTTGCAGTTCTTCTTTATCTCCGCTAAACGAATTTGGAATCAACTTTAATGCTTCTGATACTGAGAGCTTTCCCGCACTGCTCTCTTCAACACCTACTTCACTCGTTGCGGTATTCATCGTGAAACACTGCGCACTGCGTATTACTCACTGTTCTGCTGGGTTGAGACTGCGAGACTTGAATTCTGGCGCCGACCGCTCGTGTTGTGGTGGCGTCGTCGTCCTATTGGCTGCTGGCGATGTCACCCCCTCCACTGCTCTCGCGCTGGCTGCTGGGACTCGGTCCGTGCTGCCCTCTCTCCGGCGGATCGCGAACTCCTCGAAGCTCTCTTCTTATCTGCTTGCAGTATCCGGTTTCGGTTCCAACTCGCGCTCCTTGTAGCGTCGAAAATTACTTTGCTATACTGACTTCTTCGTACTGTTTCTGGCTTTGCATTTACCCTCTGCGGCTGCTACACATAAGAAATGGTTTTTACAGCGAAAGAGAATATTTGTCCCTTTGCCGTACTAATAGGAAAATACTTTCCCAATATTTCTGCTATCATCGATCACTGATTTTACGTAATCTACCCCAGAATCTGACACCATTTTATGCGGCTGTAGTAACTGAGCGGCTAGTCACCACGGCCAAAGTTTGGATTCGCCTCTGATCAACCACTCCTCGATTAGCTTTCGAAGATATGTGGCCATAAGATCAGAGTGACTACGTTCTGCCCACACTTATAGCTAGTAATGAGCAGGAATCAGCGATACAAATGAAAACATGTAGTTGAAAGAATTGAGTGACTTTAATACTTCAGTAAAAATGGGCACATAAACATACACTTGAAATAAATGAAAAACACTGCATAAACTAGCTCTCATAAAAGGCATCTGCTACTAATAAAATCCTGTCACTCGGGATATTCTTTCTCAGCCAGCCAGAGGGTATAAATTGCATTAGCCATTACCTAATAAAATCTGCATGCCGTATGGCGACGTGGTCCATCCTTTGAATCGGCGAAACGACTGCCCCGGAGGCCGTTCTAGACTGCGCTCTCCAGAGTAGAAACGTGGTGGGGAGAAGTCATGGTGACTTCATCCTATTCGTCTAAAATCCCTGGCTAAGGGCTTTCGTAGTTACCCTGGTAGGGGGACCGCTTCCCACGGGAAGTGACTTTGCCCAACCTTGAGCTCTGCTTCGTTGGGTGGGATTACATTACATAGGCTGCAGCTTGAGAAAAATTATCCCGAACAAAAGTTAGAACATATTATAGCTAAAATCTCTCAATATGCTACATAAGATAATCCACATAGCATCCATGAGAGAGGCTGAAGATTTTTCTGACCTCTCTTACTGTTGTGTTATTATTTTAGTAATAGCAACGTGAGTAGTATAGGGGGGGGGGGGGGCGAAATCTCACTAACGGGAGGGGGGTCTACGGAAATCTCACCTGAAGTTTTGTGAAAAATTTTGGATTGTAGAGCTAAAAAAAAAAAAGGTCTAAAATTGCGTGAAAGTCGATTTTAGGGGGGGTTTTTCGTCGAAAAGAGGGGGTGTAACCGGATTTTGCAATGTGAGACCTTAAAAAAAAAGGTCTCCAAAAGTATCGAGGGCGATTTCTAGGGGGGGGGGGGGTACTCACGTAATTTATGGATGCTCCCTTTGAAATTAAGTGAATTACTGGTTTTCACCAATCTTATTGGGAGACATTCAGTAATGTAGATTCAAATTTGTGTGTGTGTGTGTTTTTTTTTTTCCTTCGGATACTTTGACAACGGGCGTTTAATAGTTTGTCTGTAATATATCGTTCCGATACGTAGCTAAGTTTTATTCATAGGTCAAGAAATAAAGAAAAAATCGTGAAGCATATTTAGTAGTGGCAAAACTGTTCGTCCAGTTCACAACTTACAGTCTATTGTATTTCTACGTTCACTTTTTTATTTAATTAAGAACATAGCCACCTACCACGATACTGGATTCTGATGGTAACATCCTGATGGACGTCCTTGGAAATAAAAAGGTAACAGTAAGTCAGAAAGCCTCCATTTTCACATTTGCTGATGATTCTGGACTATTAATCATGTTCTCTTGTTATTCCTCTTGTTGATACAAAAGTAGAAGTATAATGATACCGTCGAACACTGACTAAAAATGTGTTCAGCTGCACAAAAAATTATCACCATTATTAATCTAAATAATGTGTTAAGATCACATATGTGAGATATAGATATAATGAGTAAGGAGATGTTTGCATAATTTATGTAAACGTCTGAGGAAATGCGAAAAGAAACAGAAAGATACGTGTGGTATTCTCTATAATCTTGGATTTATTTAATAGCTGTCTCATAAACTGAAAAAAGGTTTTGGAGAAATTATAAAATATTAAAAATTCTATATGTAAGTTTAACTATAGCGGGAGGTTTATTTATTTCCAGATTCTCTACATCTGTATATTACTTCTTTTTTTCCCTTATGGTTTGGTGTCTTGTCATTAGAGGTAAGTATTATGGACAAGGAAGAGAAAGGAATCATGAGATAGCCTTTTAAAAGAAACAGCATGGCACGTAATTTCCGATCTACGTTGACTCTCAAAAAGATTTTGTTTATCACAGTCATTTATTTATAGGCACGTATGCAAAAAATCGACAGAATGTCAGTTCCTTCTGAATGCACCGAACTGACTTAACTGACATTTATGATAAGCAAAACACATTTTAACTGGACGCAATACCTACTTCGTTTCGGCCTTTCAAGCAGGTAAAACAGTTACAAAGTTAATACGCCAACGAACAGCACACAGCGGCAATGTAAATGCACATTGCGGATTTCTACTTAAGCTAGGAAACAAATCCTGAATTCCTACCATAATTGCGGAAATGCCTGCAAGTCACTGTAGCCGAGTGGTTTGCAGCACTACTACGTTCTCCGAGCGTAGACTGTTCTAGCCTTCTGTCTGCGAGGAATATTTATCTCAATAGCATAAACATTTATACGCGTACTATTCCTCCTCTCTTCTTCATACGCGGATAACCTTAAATTTAAGTCCGACGCCCTTTTCTCACCTGTGCGTTGCTGTGTCTTTATTTAAATAATTACTCTTTCAATGATCATGCAGTTCTTTTGTGATTTGTTAATTCGTTAACCGGTCATGTTTTAGTACTATATAAAGTTGATTTTTAAAATGGTTGGT
Organism: Vandiemenella viatica; assembly: GCA_031002005.1. NCBI lineage: Eukaryota > Metazoa > Arthropoda > Insecta > Orthoptera > Morabidae > Vandiemenella > Vandiemenella viatica. Next base: position 259,629,704 of record JARYHS010011408.1, on the reverse strand, counting down.
TCAGATATGTTAGCTAAATTGTTTGTGATACAGTAGTGAAAGCCTTTTTTTATTTAGTGTATTCTTTTAAAAAGTCTGCTACAGCATATATGACTATCATTAATTGGTAATAAACTTCACTGGGCGAGACAAACTGGTAATGCAGCAAGGAGACACTGATACTTGTTGGTTGCGGTCATAAAAAGTACAAGTTCGGCTAGAAAAACAGCAAATACTAGTGAAGTGAAGTGTACATTAAAGTTAGAGTTAAAATGATGAATTTCGGAATCGATTACCAGTCCAGAGAAGTGCTGAAAGAGTTGATCCGGACTGACATGTGATAGCTACTACAATCATCCCCCTGACGATACCCCATATCAAAAGAGTGAAACGCGTTTGGTGAAACCATTGATAAGACAGTTTTTAAATACCGAGCGTGGTGGGTGAGCGAGTAACGCTCTGGCCTCGGGAGGACACTGGTTCGAATCCCGGTCCGGGCATCCAGATTTGGCTTTTACATGGTTTTCCCAAATCACTCCAGGCGAATGCTGGGATGCTTCCTTCAAAAGGCCATGGCCGAAAAAAAAAATGTTATTAAAAGACGGAGTTAACTTTAAAACATTCACATAATATAATTTTATCCATAATTCGCTATATTGACGTGACTGTATTAATCAGACAAAAGGTAGAATGAGAAACAGCCTTCAGTCACTAGAATACAACTTTTATTGTATTACACAATGCATTTCGGACCCTGTGGATCCATCTTCAGGTTACTATGGTATTTACATTTGGTTTTAAATTTTCCTTAAGCGAAATTCGTGCCTAGTAAAGTTTGTTCCTGCGCTGAAAAATGATTTTACTTGAAATCATTTTTCAGCGCAGGAACAAACTTTACTAGGCACGAATCTCGCTTAAGGAAAATTTAAAACCAAATGTAAATACCATAGTAACCTGAAGATTGATCCACAGGGTCCGAAATGCATTGTGTAATACAATAAAAGTTGTATTCTAGTGACTGAAGGCTGTTTCTCATTCTACCTTTTGTCTGATTCACATAATAACTGTGGAAAATGGCCAATAACCAAGTATTATTGGTCAGAAGAGGTTCCAAAGTGCCAGATTTATTGGAGCAGATGAAAAAGGGAGCGTGCATAAACCATGTAGTTCCATTTTGGCCTCCTGTGACCCCCCTCCTCCTCTACGTAGCCCTACGTGGCTTTGCCTCTAACCCCTCCCCCCACCACTACCACCACCACGTAGCACATAGCTTTTTCCCTTTTGATTCCAGAAGACATTTTGTACTGTTTTCTCTTGTCAGAATATTGTAAATTACATACGGAGATAATTAACTGAGGGAAATAAATATTCACATGCTGTTGTGAGTTCTGTTCCTCATTTTAACTGTGAAAAATGTTATGGAAGGAAAGCTACGTGGTCTGGCTCGGAACCCCCCCCCCCCTCCCCCCACGTAGCATAGAGTAGCCTTCAAGCTAACCCCTCCCCCCCCCCCCTGGACCGAGGCACGTAGTTTGTGCACGGTCCCAAAATTATGTAACAGTGATGTGAATGAAGTGGAATGCAAAACCTTGACTAGACAATTCCTTGACCATATCGAAGTAGTATAGAAACCACATTAAGGGTATCAAGAATTTGGATGGAGAACAAAGAAGGGATGCTAAATTAGGAAGAAAGCCTACAACTCATCAAGGGCTGGATCATTAAAATCAGGATCCCAGCCTTTCTGACAAGAAATGTGAATGGCACTAAAACATGAAGCAAGCAGCATCTCGGAATTCGCTTGATCCCCTTTCCGAGAACAACGATATCTGTGTGATAAGTTCGAGATTCCAAACAGAGTCTGTTCGAAAACCAGAACCTGAAGCAAACTTTGAGTCCCCTTAACTCTCCCCTCGATGTTCCATGGTACGAACCTTAATGTTTTGGGATTAGGGTGCCACCAGATAGCCGCCCATACACACACACACACATTTGTGCGCGACTAAGCTCGCTGAAGATTTGCGCGCAGTACAAGTGCATATGCCAACGTCACAGGAATACGATGAAGCAATAGAGAAAATATATGATGAAATTGAAGAATTAGTTCCATATGTAAATGGGGATGAAAATCTAATAATCATGGGTGATTGGAATGCGATGTTGGAAGAATTCAAAGAGGAGAATACTGTAGGAAATATTGGTCTACGAGAAAGAAATGAGCGATGAAGCAGGCTGTTAGAATTTTGTAAGAATTATAAACTTATCGTGGCCAACACACCATTTACAAAACATGCACGAAAGAAGTACACCTGGAAACGTCCAGGGGATAAGGGTGGATATCGCCTAGATTATATGAGGGTCAAACAAAGTTACAGGAATCTAGTTATAGACTGTAAAGCATTCCCAGGAGCAAACATAGACTCTGACCACAATCTGATAGTAATGAAGTGGAGGTTGATATTCAAGAGAATAAAGAAGCAATGCAAGAAGAACAGATTGGAAGTGAATAAATTGAAACAATCTATCATTAGAGCAAAATTTGCGCAGACGGTAGATGTGGGTTCAAGAAATAACAATTAAAGGAGTTTAACTGAAGACGAGTGGAATGTATTGAAGAATGAAATAATCAAAGTTGGTAACGAAACATTAGGCTTTAAGAAAAAAGACACCCGAAATTCTTGCATCACGTAAGAAATTTTTGGGTTCATGGATCAGACGTGAAGGCACAAAAATGCTCAGTTTGAAGCAGGAAGAGAGTAGTACAGATATTTTAGAAATGAAATAAACAGGAAATGCTAAAAAGAAAATTGCTTGCATGAAAAGTTGGAAGAGCTAGAAAAGGAAATGGTCTTAGGAAAAGTAGTTGTGGCCTACAGGAAGATCAAACTAAATTTTGGAGAAATGAAGAAAATGTGTTTTAGCGTTAAAGCTGCTGATGAAAAATCTCTTTTGATTTCCGATGACAGAGCTAGCCGATGGAAGGAATACTTAGAGAACCTGTATGACGGGGATGATTTAAACAACCGTGACTGGAACAAGAAGGCAATGTCGACATTGATGAGATAGGAGACCCCGTTTCAAGAACATAATTTCACAGAGCTTGGAAAGATTTAAAATCAAATAAAGCAGTTGGAATCTATGAGATTCCTGCAGAATTTCTAAAATCCTTAGCAGAAGAAGGAAGCCAAAAATTACTCAAACTGATATCAAACAGTTAAAATAGGAGAGATTCCTACTGAGTTTAATAACAGTATCACCTTCAAGATTGGGAAGATAGCGCAGGTCGACAATTGTGAGAATTATCGCACCATAAGTGTGAAATCAGTTGCTGCAAAATTACTGACCAGAAGAATGGGAAGGTTGGTAGAAAAGAAAAGATAGTAGGTGAAGATCAGTTAGTGATTAGGAAAAACTGCTGTTCAAGAGAAGTATTTCTGGTTTTAAGATTAATACTTGAAGGGCGGATCATGAAAAACAAATATAGTTTTATGGCATTTGTTGATTTAGAAATAGCTTGCGATGAAGTTAAGTGGGACAAGATGTTCAATGTTTTAATGAAATCAAAGTCGTATCGATATAGAAGAATAGTATATAATCTATATAAGAATCAATTGGCTGTAATGAAACGAACTTGTGGAAGAATCAAACAAAAAGAAGAGACAGGGTCGCATTTTAAGACATGCGGGATTTAACGATTTGTTAATGGAGGAAAGAGTCGACAGTAAGAACTGTAGAGGTAAACAAAGATTAGAATATATAAAGCAGATAACTGAAGATGTTGGTTATAAGGGGTATTTTGAGAAGAAGAAGTTGGCGGAAAAAAATTGTGTGTTACAACAGGAAAGCTTCCTGTAACTCCCATATCGTGATCTGTTCGCTGTACTCTCGCAAATGCGATGCGAGATGAAAAGTGCCAATCTGTGTCAATAACTCTGGCAAGGGAATTCCAGGAAATGCGCAGTTCCTGTTAATGCATTTTAGCGATACCACTCGGGAGTAACTGGAAACAAAAGCCGATGTATAAACAGTCGTATTATGAGCATACAGTGTCATGCGAGCTTTGTTTTCGTCTGCAAATAAGCTTTTCCAACTAATACGTCAGCACCTCCGTATCATGATACAGTTATGTCGTGTCTCTACACTCAAAGTCAAATAGATATTAGTCTCTTAAGTGCTGAAAAGATAAATATTCGCTAATAAACATAGCTGTAGGTGTATGGGAAACAATACCTGAGGCAGTTAGTTCAACAAATGCCTCGCAGCTGTAATAATCGAATGCTGTTGGTCTTGATGAATTAAATAATCAGTGACTAACAAACAGGTGTTCAATATGTATTAGCAAAAATGGTGAATGTGTTAGTGTGGTGTGTGGTTTCGTGTTTCGGAAGAGGGACAAAACAAGTAGCAAGTAGAGAATGCAAATCATCTTAAATAACTGAGATGTTCTCAGTCCAAATAAAAAACAAAAGTAGTGGTGTTTTTTGTTTGTTGTTTTTTTTTTTTTGCTTTGGTTTTTAAGCAACCATTTTCAATCACTAGATACTGTTATGATTGCTTGGGATTTAGCTGATTTTAACTTATTGATCATAATGTACTGGGCGCCATCCTGATAAGAGTTTTGCATTAATTACAACTATTTTTGATTTTAACCCAAATGACACATCACTTAAGAACATCAAAGGAAAAATTGGAAAGAGCTCACAGTATTTATTAGACAGAAGTATCTTTATGATTCACATTTATTGTTTCGTTAAATTTGTCTTGCAGTAACGAAACCAGTTTGAAAGAATAGTTAATTAATTGGTTCGGCTAAACTCTCAGTGTGTAGTGGTCCGTTCTGTGGGAGAAAAAGGGGGTGATACACTATCTTTTAGGTTTATCGAGATTGATATTAATTTTGTTTATCTGGTCAGCAAGAATCTCGAAATGCTGTAAATTACAGATTAATAAAACTATGGAGTTTATTGGGTCTTAGGGCCTATGGCTTTTTACATTGCTGCGTATATTTAAATTTAATATGAAACACAAGACAAAGCAAAGAAAGCAAGCAATACCCAGACCTTAAAATTTGAATGATAAATGCAAACATTAACTAGATTTAAATATCTCAAAATTACATGAATGAATATGAAACATTGTGGCATCGCAGGCTAGCAAAGAGATTTTAAACATAATATAAAAAAATTCTCAGTGTGTAAATTAAAATGAAAACAATATTATTTGAACCGAGTTACAATGAACAAGGAGATTTTAAAGTTCAAATTTTAGGTGAAAATGAAATGCCAGCTAACTCAGGAACATTCCAAAATGAAAACTGAGATCCTACTCCCAGGAGTCGCTTACGGGTAGATAAAGCCTCGTTATAAACCATGGAACCTCGACCTGGCGTCGTAGTACATTACCATGTTGTTGCAGCTGCTTGAAGGTGGTGGTATGATATGCCACCGACGGATAGCGATCTCATAGATAGGTCATACGTGCGGTTTCGTGTATCTGTCTCAGCAAGACAGTACACTCTGGATCAGCCCACGTCCGAACAGCAAGTCGACCAGGCAAGTGTTGTAACGGACCACGTCCGATCGGCAAGAAGTCCCATCAGCAAGTGTCGGTTATGGCGTCCTTCTTGTCGACAAGAAAAGCAAGATCCTCCTTCCCCAGTATTGCGCTCGAGTGACATGGAAAAGAAGTTTGCTTTAACTTTTTTCGACCCCGTAGCGACACTCGATTGGTGAATCAGCGTACGCCAAAATCACGTGAGTGGCCAAGCGCCGGTTATTCGCCGCTTGTTTTACGCGCAGCTCGGCTGACCTTGCATCTCCTAGCGTCCTGGCCGAGGGTACAATGCCCTCTTATGGCTAACGGGATGTTTGCTCTCTCCCTGGACTCTACTATTGTGCCCCGCGCGACTGAGCGTCGCCAGGCACGGCGTTGTCTGCTATTCGAATGTTTAAAACTTTCCACTGACCGCTAGCGTTTTTCACCGTTTGCTACTTTATATTATAAATTTTGCATTAACTAAAGTACAATAAAAATTTGGCCACCCAGGCCTAGCATAAATAAACTATCTATTAATTGAATAGCCGTAATATAAGTTATATTTAATAAATAATTATATTTAATCTGAATAATTTGAATATTAATCTGAATAATAAATACTGAATATATCAGGTCGCAGCCTATATATTCATTGGATGATGACACTGTCATACTATAAGTGGAAATTATTTACATAACTGATGACGCTAAGCATGGGTGGAGATTATTGCAAACAGTCTTTCACTGGAGGATGTAGCTTTACTGCATTGTTCGTTGAACACAATACTTAGCCCGTCCCAGCTTGTAGCAGTCAATCGGCCTCGCCATAACTTCTGGTGTCATCCGCTGTTCAACCACTTCTACCGTAGTTGAAGCCGTTATATTAGCTTGTAGCAGATCCTGCAACTAATAAATCTGTCGTTACCTGCTCAGGATCCGTACTTCGATATTGACCCTACAATCGCTCTTTTCCTTCTCCTCGTATTAGCTCTGTTCCTGTTAATATTTATAACAAAAAACAGTATCTCAATCTAAAATTAAATTATTGGCTGTTTGACTATCCCCTCTAACTGCCATGCACTGAAATGCTTGGAACTTTACGCGGCAGGTCGGTGGGTGGAAGTGGGTACATATCTACCCCGACGGTATGGCCAGTGAAGTCATTTATCTTAGCTTACGAGCTATTTCCGATGGCAGCTCATAGTTTTTGTGGTCACCGCTCCTCCGTAAAAAAAATTCTTGCCCACGGTCGCGCAACACAATCAACGACGGCACTACTTTCTCTCTATGAATCCCCGAGCAAGTAAACATGTCACGCAGGCCTGAAAAAACGTATTTTGCTAGTCATACTGCAATGACGGCAGTACAGTACACTAGAAATAATTTGTTTTCTATAGATGTATTTAACTTGTTTACTATTGTTCTGACTTGCGTGAACTTGTACAATTCCACTCTTGCTGCATATCAACCTTATAGGAGACCCATACATTCAGGTCATGCTACACTTTCCTTAGTTGTATATGTTTCCATTATTCGACAGGTTTTCTATGCTATGTTATTGTTTAGAAGGGTGATAGTTTCACTCACAGCTGAATGTTGTGACAGCCACGGTGACTGACTTAAAACGAGAGTGGACGCAGAAAGAAATGCGTCCACAGAGGCGCTGCTAGCGCCAGCGTCACTTTAATTAATGCCCATATTTATCACTGGCAAGCAGACAGCGTGCCAGACGATAAATCTGGAGCCATGCCGGACCGTAGCAAGCCGTAAGTCAAGTCCCACGGGCTGGCACCATGCGCGGTCCCTCTGGAAACCGCCTGCCGGCGACTACTGGTGACATTCGCACAACAGTCGCGGGAAAAACACGAGGCGAATGAACGATGCCGGAGGGAAAGCTTAGTATGTTAGCAGACAACACTTTTTGGCTCATAAATATTTATTAACATCATTGCATACGTCACGCGCCGTGGCACAATTGATAGGGTACCTGACAACGAATTACATATTCCGAGGAAAATAAGCTGACTAAAATTCCTGACTCCCTGACACTGCTACTAAAGTTATAATACAGTAGATAGTAGGGAGTGGGGAGAGAATTAAATGACTTCGCTGCAATTCTAGTAATGAAATGATAAATTCTTCGGAAACAATTCCAACTCTGCAATCGTCCGAACAGGATAAACTGCAAACATTTTCACCATGGCGTGATTCGTATACTGTAACAGTTATGGTTATAGCTCTCAGCTAAAACATGGATGATGTGTGGTGTCACTGTAAGGCTGAAGTATGATTAATGGACACTATGTACCAATACTGTTCGGATATTCGGTTGAATATCTTTAGATCCTACTGCAACGTACCGAAGTATGACTGTTGTAGTGCTACACTACTTGTTACTGAGTAGGATTTTAGACAAAGAAAAATGATTGTTTTGCCACTGGTCTGTTCATTCTACGTACGCTGTAACCCTAGAATATTTTAGTGGTGAAGGTAATGTGAATTAATGAAATGTAATCCCCACCAAGACCTTAGAAATCCACTTGTAAAAAATATTCCTCTGAAAAATTTATAAGCAAGTAGCAAACACAGACAGATCTCTTCGTTTTACTTTGTGATCATATAAACCGTTGTAATGTGACGCTTTGTGCCAGGCATACCATGGCGTATATTATTACACTAATAAACGAGTGTTAGATTAATTATACATAAAAGTGCGATAATTTTTTCTTTAAATAATTTTGTTTAATACGAAAGATTGTAAGAAAGTCTGTGATGCCAATGTAAATATTCATCTGATTTTAATGAGACTATGCAATAGACAAATAGCATGTTTTACATCACGAATATTCAGTTCTATGTTAGCTTCCCCGATGATCCGTGGGTGCCGTTACTTATGTGGGACAGACCATAGCCACGAGGGCGTCACAACGAAATAGAGTGGGATAGGCGGTCTTATCTGGGCCACCACTTCCTGAAGACTTGACTGGGGCCCCTTGAGACAGTGGTCAATAACGGGTCATTGCACCTGGCAGGAATATGCGAATCCATCTGCTCGTACCTTCCCCATCGAAGTTTTCTGGACTTACATGAATATCTTAGATCCCACGAAATATGCGCATCCGCGAATAAAGTCTCAGCGAAGTATCACGTGACCTTAGGACGCCTAACCACACGGCTATCAAAATGAATATCAGAGAATACATGACTAAAATTTTTTGATTTTCTATCCAACATGTACCTCCGAGGTCAAGAAGGTGGCGCTAAAGTTTCTATGGGAGATAGAAGAAAAGGTGACGAGCTCATTCTGTTTCTGAATTTTATTTCTGCTCCTAACTGCTCATTCTGACTCGCATCCTGAATCATATGCTGGTTCGACTCTTGCACGGCGAAGCAGTACGTAGTGCTGATGTGAGCATTACATGGATTTAGCTTGATTTCTGCTGCTTCGTGAGGTACAGGTTCTCACATTCCGTGGGTCCATCTTCAATCTTCTCTAGCTTCCAGACTTCAATTGCTATGGTAAAGTATTATATCACCAAGGCCAGTGTACGTGCATTCCATGAAACTAGATAGAAACCCCTAGGCTGCCCTGGAATGAGAAATTCGCGATGTAACTAAAAATAAATTCCTACTGAGCTAACGGCATAATTTTCCAAGACGGTACAAGAGGTTATGAATGAACTTTGAATTCGAAGACTTTTGGTATTTTCTCGTAAAATTTTAAATGGTAAATTTGTTCCATTTACGACGCCCAAGATCATTTTCATTATTTAAATTAAAATCATTATATCGCTTTTGCATTTAATTCCTCCATATGTATCAATCATTTGAAATTTGATTTCAAAGTAAATTCTATTTTGTTTGTATTTACTCAATAGCTAATGGAATCTCTAGACGTTGCATTGTTATATTGTGTAATGAAATATTCATATTAAAGGTAAATTCACCCAGAAATGTAATTTCAATTTGTACTTAAATAATTGTTATATTGTGACAATTTTCCGATACATCTGATAGCGCCAAGATTCTTGCTAATTTGATATTTCCATTATCTTTGAAAATTAATTCCTTTAATATCACCAATTAATTATTTTATTAATAATATTGATAACAATAATAACCCCCTTTTCCCCACGGTAGTGACCACCACGCCACATAGTATACCAGAGGTTTCCCGTGTGACTTGCACAACTGTCTTTCGCGATTACAAATTTTTTGGTTAGCATTTTAATTGTGTCCCTCTTTTCGTGAAAACTTAATTATCCTGTATCATTTAACAAAATGGATAACCTCTTAACTAGAATACAGTTTTTATTAATTATCAGTTTTTGAAAAGGCTCCTCTTATACAAGAATTTTTTGTTGGGATGAAGTGCATTAAGCGGACATTAAGGTTCATTTAAATACAACCTGAGTTAACAATACAACCGTTTTCTTAGAAGAAGAGCTATTATAGCCGCTTAGTTCACTTATAAAGAACTAAAGAATTGCTTGTTGAAGGCTTGAAGTGTAAATATCTTGTTATAACATCTGATAATAAACTCAGATTAGCAGGACATACTGCGCATTTGGTAGGAGAAGGTTACAAAATGCTTCATTTACTGGAGAGGGTGATGAAAGGAATTACCAGAGAAGTGAAGGAACAAACCTTGAATATAGTGTGTTAGCTAACCTGCTATTGGTCTCCAAATATAAACTAACAATTATCCTGAAAACGATAATCCAGTTGTGAGCTCACCACTCCGTTAGTGGATGACGGCGTGTTATTTAGTCGAGAGCGGCCCAATTCTCTTCTCTCAACACATGCAAGCCAATAGATCCTATAGTTTTTACTACGATTTTGTGCCGTATAACAGCCAAAGAAGTTGAAAGGTATTACGACAACGTCTGGAAATGGAAAACTCACTGTTCTGGTCGAAATTCTACGGAATGTAATTAATAACGTTACTTAAGACAACTTTTAAAACACTTATGTTACACTCAAACAAGTTGCAAGTGCTTTTCACATGCTATTTTAGCTTGTGTACAACGAGTACGAACTCGCGTCTTACAACATTCCCCAAGCATCACAACATAAATACCGCCCCGCCCCCTGCCATGCCAGTGTCAAAGATTGTTACTTTAATATAACAAAATTATGCTACCCAATTTACAAAACAAACTACAGGTTGTAGAAACCCAACAATATTAAAACTCAAGTTACAAACATGAATACAATAATTCAGGATACTTATAATTAATAAAAACACTATAATTCAATATTAATAAAGGTAATAGCAATAAATTATTAATAAAAATGATTGGAGAGGTTAGGGATTATGTTACAGGTGGTCTTGTTTGGGACGCACATGTTGGAAAAGAGGAGGAGAACTGGGACTGGGGATATGTTGGTGGTGGCGCTTGTTGAGATGTTGGATCGAAGAATTGGTATCAGTGTATGGAAAGGAAAAGGTGACCAGTGGCAACAGTTAACATACGAATTCATGTTTAAGGGAATGGGATTTATTTATTATTATTATTTTATTTATTATTATATATATATATATATTTTTATTTTTTTTTTGCAAGGTTCTCAACCATTGGAATAAATTACCAAGTAAATTGATGAATAAGTTAGCAAAAACGCTAAAGGAATGTAAAATTAAAAATCGTAAATGGCCTAATATAATAGTAATAAAAAATAATAAGGGAAGGGTAATTAAATGACTAGGGATATTGCAACCAGAAAATGCACTCCATCACAATTAGAATGCAATTCAATTCTGCATACGTCATCCCTATTCTTATGTACAAATTTGTAAACACTTTTTCTTCCTGCCAGTTTGTGAGAACAGATGCTACTTACGACTCAAAAATAAGCACTCAAAAAAAGTATGATTCGGAGCCTACATAGTTCACAGAGAGATGCTTTCATCTAACATGAAATATGTCTACTTGGCCGAGGGATCTAACAATAAACTGAATTGGAAGGAAGAAGAGATGTGGGAGAGAACACAGGTCTGCAGATGTGAAGAGTGCCCGCTGGGTGGTCCTGACGCTGTGTTTCCAATGCAGCTGCCACGTGGAGTGATTCGCGGCGTCGGCAGCTACTCGATAATCCGCGTCAACCTTTCGGCGCCCAGCCACTTGTTCCGCCACTTGGCTCGGCCAGAACGCGCCAATCAATAGGCGCCAAAGGCCGCGGCGGGCAGACCTCTCCAGATGCACTGCAAACGGGCTGAATGGGGAAAACGCCGGCGGCCCAGCCAGCTAGCTCTCTGTCTGAATAAGCGAGACTCGGACCACTCGATAAGGCTCTCGACTTGCCAATTTGTACAGCGTCGCCTCCTCAGCAGAATTCCTAATGCCCGGATCTAGAGAAATGCTGCGACGGTACGAATAAATTAACTGTGCCCGGCAAGATATTCGGGTGTTTATCGCCCTCGGCGACCCTCAAAATACGTGGCAGTACAGATCGTCTCTCTTATAAAATCAGATTTACAATACAACTTCTGTGGCTTGCTAATAAATAAAAAAATATATAAAAAAGATGGAACATACCAAGTTGACAAATGCGTTGCGAAATAATGACTATCTGTGTAGGCTAAATAAATAATTAGTTGGATGTAGTTTTCTCGGGAGACTAACCGAGTAAACAAGGTGTTTCCACACGATATTTCAGCGATCTCAGGCTCCGTCACCATCTTCTGGTGAAGATGGCGACAGAGCCCGAGATCGCCGAAACACCTTGTTTACTCGCCCAGTCTCCCGAGAAGAAAACATCCATTCTCAACGCCGAGAAAGACTTCGTTCCTAAATAATTAGTAATTTAGAAATAAACTTGTAATGTTCATACGTCCCGTTAATTAATACAATGTTAGGAAATAAGATTGAATTATATGTATTTTATGTGTTATGAATTTAAATAGATGCTGTAAGATATAATTAAGAAGTTTTGGTTGATCATAGACAAACTGACTGCGAGAAAAACAAATCCTGAGTGACTGATATAAGAAAGTAAATTCGGGAGGACGGCGGTTCGAATCCCCGTCCGGGCATCCAGATTTGGGGTTTCCATGGTTTCCCAAATCACTCCAGGCAAATGCCGGGATGCTTCCTTCGAAAGGCCATGGTCGAATTCCTTCCCATTCCTTGCCCTCATCCTTTCCCGTCTCTAAAGACCTCGCTGTTAGAGAGACGTTAAGCAGATAAAAAAAAAAAAAGTAAACGCCTATGGCACCGTTAGCCGGAGATCCCGAAGGATTATTCGGCCACCTACCTTACAGAGTTTCGATATTGCACGCATTCCACCTCTGTCGTGGCTGGACCTACAGTTTAAAAGTGAATCCGAACAATAAAACGTCAAGGCGCAGCTTATATGATCAATACGATCAAAAAAACTCTTAAAATTTCTGAGCCGACCGGCATTTGAATCCGGGACGTCCCAAACTTTTGAAATCATGTTCCTTAACCACTGAGGTACCAGCCCACCCTAACTCATAGCATTACAGAGAGTTACACAACCAAGGCGTCTGTCTGTCACCGTTCAGTTAGTTTTCAGAATTCCATAACAAAATATATTAATTATACAGAAATAGTATGATATGACCTTCCAAATGGTAAATAGTACGAGGCGCGTCCAGAAAGTAAGTTCCGTTTGGTAATAAAATGAAATTGTACACAGATACAGAAGAAATTTTTATTGCACAAAATTCTACAACTCTTAAACTACTTTTCCACATAACTGCCGAAATTTTGCAGGTATTTGTCATAGCGTGGCACCAAGTTTTGTATACCTTCTTCATAGAAATCTGCCGCCTGTGTCTTCAACCAGTGGGAAACAGTTTCTTTCAGCTCGTTGTCATTGGTGAAGTGATGACCGTCAAGGAAAGACTTGAGATGAAAGAACAGATGAAAGTCGCTAGGAGCGAGGTCAGGGCTGTGCGGAGGATGGTGAAACACGTCCCAGCCAAATCCCTGTGACTATCCGTCTCAGAAATTCTTCAACGCTTTCAGCATAACGGGTCAAAAACTCAAGTGCACTACCCATCCGTTGTGTTTTGTGTTGCTCAGTGAGAATCTTTGGTACCCAATGTGAGCAAAGTTTACGGAATTTCAGTTGTTTGGTAACAATTTCATGCATCAGTGATCGTGAAATTTGGGAGAAGTCCATAGCGAGAGCACTAATTGTAAACCTACGGTTTTCCTGGATCTTGTCATCAATCGCGTGAACCAGTTCTTCTGTAACCAAAGGTGGACGCTCACTTCGTTCTTCATCGTGCACATCACTACGCCCGCCATTGAACTGTCGGACCCATCTTCTCACCATCGAATCACTCATCGCATTTGGTCCGTAAACATCGCAAATTTGCCGATAAATTTCACTTGGTTTCACTTTCCTCGCATTCAGAAACCGAATCAAAGACCTGATTTCACAGGCGGCGGGATTTTCAATCAACGCCGACATTTCAAACAAGCACAACAAAGCTTACGTAACTGACAGCGATTTCCAAATGGCCCACGTTCTTCCCCTTGATACACATCGTCTACAGCGCATGTGCGGAACTGCAATCGCAGCGCTGCAGCGGAGATAAATTGAAACGGAACTTACTTTCTGGACGCGCCTCGTATTTCTTTTTAAAATTTCATCAAGATCAGTTTAGTCGTGTAAATGTAACACACAGAGAGACAGAGTACTTTCACATTTATAATATTAGTATAGACTGTCTACGTGACTTTCATAGGTAAGAGAACTTTATACATCCCACATTCGTTCCGCACATCATTCATTACTTTCAGAGTACGCTCAATCATCAACCCAGTTTTGTACCTTGTTGAAGATAAAATTGTTACCTAATAAAGTATTAACTGTTAGTTTCACTATAACGTGTTTCTGTTTTTTAGCTTCTCTGTATGAAATAAATTTCCAAAGAAGGAACACGATTGAATCAAACAGATTAACAGTCCTAATTTTCTTTTATAAGTTTTTCCAGTTAAAATAATCTTTTCACGTGTTTTACTGTACATACCAGTATTATCTGCAGATTATATTATTACATTTTATCTTTAAAAAATCTTTGTTTAGATTTCATATACGATTTGTAATTAAACCAGTAACGCAGTGTTGTGAAGCTCCGAGAACATTCGAACGTCAAGTGCTTTTCGATAGGCTGGGAAGCATCTCGGCATTTGCCTGGAGTGATTTGAGGAAACCGTGGAAAACCCAAATCTCAATGCCTGGACGGGGATTCGAACCGCCGTCCTCCCTAAAGTGAGGCCAGAGCGATACCTCTCATCCACCATGCTCGGTGGATAGTTCCTGTTCTAATATATTTCATTACTACGACATTTCTCAGTGACGTTGTTTCACATTGGGTTTGACACCTGTTATGGTGTAAGACAGTTACATATTAACTAGTCATTTAATATTGTTAATCTATACTATTATAGAATCCGTAATCGAGCTACGAGTGTCTGAGGGTTCGTTGAGACATCACGCAAAAACTACGCTACCAATCTGGACAGGATTTTCACAGTTCAAAATCTTATCATCTTGCTTAAATCTGCGATATATCTGAAGCTTGTGCATGACCATGGAACGGAACAAGAAATGATTGTAATTTCAATATGGCACAGGTAGATGATTATTGATCAGGAAACAAGTAACTTGTTATCATTTAAAATATACAGGGCGTTCGCCGGGAAACGCAACCCTCCCAGTCTGTTGCCGTCGGCAACTTGCTCGGTCAGTCCAGCCAGCAGCTCCCGCCACACGGCGCCGTGAATCACCGCACTGTTTAACACCTCCGCTGCCCCAACAGTGCAGTGACGCAGTATATTGGGACCCTTACATTGTTAAGAACGTTTTCTTTGCATTGTAGCTAGTTTGTGACTTCAGTCTCTTATTAATCAGTGTTGTGAATAAACGTTTCTTCGCGGTTTGGCTGGTTTGGGGCTTCATACTCTTACTAATCTGTACCGTGTTTGAGTGTGAGTAAAATTATGGTACGTTACAGTTTGCAACAAAGAATATTTCTCTACGATACATATGTGAAGAAGAAGTCGTTTAAAAAGTGTCGCAGTAAATTTCGTCGCGAATTTCCTGGCGCTTTACTGCCAGCTAAATCAACAATTCTGCGTCTGGTTAAAAAAGTAAGAGAAATGGGTTCATTTTTTAACAAAAAGAGACTGTCGGTCAACCGTATTCTCACAGAGGAGAAAATTGACGATATCGCTTTTCGACTAGAACAGTCACCCAAAAAATCATTAAGTCAGTTAGGGCAGCGTGTGTCTCGAAAAATGTTCAGAAGATGTGAAATGTGCATTACACAAGAGGGTCAACACTTCCAGCATCTTTTATAAGGTAAGCTAATGAATTACGTCACATTTAAATGCTTAGCACATACAAGTTTATGAAGTTTATGAAGCGTAATTATTATGAAATAGTCCGCGGCCAACGGTCGAACAATGCCGGAAGATGAGCGCTCGCTCGCCGGGAGCAGTTTCTTCCTTGTAGCGCTAACAGTGGGTTGCGTTTCCCGGCGAACGCCCTGTATCTCTTGAAATAAATCTTTCTGAACAGATTTTTATTTTTATTTTTGCGTATAACTTTATGTCTCGTCGACGTCGAGGTCAATAGAGACTGGATGGGACTGGGAACAAGGAACTGGAAGGAATTCGGTCATGGTCTTTTGAAGGAATCATCCCGGCATTCGTCTGAAGTGATTTTGGGAAATCATGGAAAACCCAAATCTGAATGCCCTGACGGGGATTCAAACCTGCGTCCTCCCGAATGCGAGGCCAGAGAGTTAACCGTTCACCATCTACAAGCGGTCTCTGAACAGAGAAATTCATTAGTATTTATTCGTGTTGTCTCTCAGGGTACCCTTCATTCGACTCAATCGATTCCGCTAATCCATGAAAAACTCAAATCTGAAAATAAGAGCTGTCAATTGAACCCCAGTGTTCTAGGATTCAATCCATTAAAGTTATCTTTTTATTTTAGCCTCGCCTACGTCGGGCTCATGTATGAAAGGACTAGGGGTGAGAAACAGGAAGAAATTAGGCTTTAACTTGGAGTGATTTCGTAAAATCCGGATAGCTGGACGGGGTTTCGAACCCGCGTCCTTCCCGAATACGACGTCAGAGTGACACCACTCTGCCATCACTCTCGATCCGAACTTTATCGCTGCTAGACCAAGAAAAACTTGAGATTCACTCTTGTAATACATAGATGTAAAGGTCAATAGTGTTTTAGATTCAGATTTAAATTAGAAGATTGTGCGAATAATAAATTGCTGTTGTTGCGTAAATAATTCCAGCTTCAGCAAACGAGATAAGTAAGAAAGATTCCTGTGTTTAAAAAGTATATTTAAGTGACGTCAGTGGCCATTAATAACACTTTTAACCGGAGAGGGGCGCGCGAACATTTGCTTTTCATTTGCGCGTGTTGTTAGAGTAACCATCCGACCCATCCGGTCAGCAGTTCCGCTGGGTAAACAGAGATCGACGAGTTATGGCACTAGGAGCGTTGGGAGGGGAAAAATATTCCGAACAAGGAATTTCATTTGGCGTGTCACGCGGAATATAAAACTAGATTAGCCCGCCGTCCAATTATCGTGAAACATTGCCGCACCCTATTGATTTTTGGGATTAATGGAATGCGCCTTTCGTGTCGGTGTTAAATTAGAGCCTGTAGCCTCTCTTCTCTGGGGACTCGTCCAGACAGGAGCTCTGGATAGATCTGTCGTCTACCAGGCGTGGCGTTCAAAGTTGGTCAAACTGTACTTTCCGTTTAGCTGTAACAGTTGGCTTCAGTTAAATCTGAGACAGGTTCTGAATTAATCCCCACTCTAAAACTCACGTTATACAGCATGCAGCAAACATCGAAATGATACGAAATAGAAACACGTTGTAAACAAACAATTACTTGAGAACAGTGTAACATCCCACAAACTCAGTCTTTTATGAACTTCAATCTTAGAATTAAGTATAGAGAGATGAAAGATGATTAAATTGAATAGTTTTGATATGAATGAATATTGTTTTATAGAAGGAGACTATGTCAATGATGTTTTTTAGGATACAAAATAGTATTATCTTTGAAATATTAATTAAATGCCTGGAATTATAAATGTTGATACAACCCACAGTATTTTGAGGACTATTTTCAACTATTTGGAGTGGTTTGTGTCAACCATTGTATGTTTAAATGCTTGTAAATCACTTTAATTTACCTTTTAAAGTGTTTCCTAACGATTACGTATGATTTTCTACAACTTGTAATTTTTTCTGTTAACGGAATTGTTGCCGATCGAGAAACATCTGCCGGTACCCTTTATTGTGTTCTGGACGTTTCTCTGGCGCATATTTAAAATCGCGGCAAGGGACAACAGAGACAGTCATCGTCAGTATTTCGTAACAGTTTCACAGTCGTTGTCAGAAGTTTTGGTATTTGTTTTGAGTCATCAAGCAGATTTTTTCTCTGGAGTTTAATAGCTGAGATTACTTTATAATGTGCTTTAGTATCTATGGACGAGTCTTGCCCTTATCCTCATGTGTTTGTTATGAATATTTTGACGAAATTAAAAGTGATGAAAATTGTTTACGGCCGTCTTGTTACTTCATTGAACTGATAATTTAATTTAGAGGTTGTGTTTATTATCATTTGGTGGCAGGAGAAAATAAAATCTTCTGGTGACCGGACGGTAAATACCTGTTAATTAAAGATTTAATGGATTAAGTTGCAGTCAACATTATTTGTAAGGATCATCCAGCGAGTACCTAGACGACTTCAGTGATAGGACTAACCAACAAGAAATAGTAAACGACAAACGCAGAAGAAATCAGATGTCTACAAATATCAAACGAACGGTGATTTATAGTGATACAAATTGTTATGTAAAAATATGTTTTAACAGTAAAAATTGTAAGATATTAAAACATTACTGTATACGATTTCTTTACTTCGTACACGTGGACTAAGAATTTGATTGCTAGAAGCTGTAAGTTACGTAGGATTTGTCCCAAACAACATCGAGTCTGCATAATATATGGGAAAGCCATCACTATACCTTTTCTACCGTCGAACATATCTCATGAAGAGAATCAAACTCAAACATGTTTAAAAAAAAAAAAAAGAAATACCCGGTGTGGGGAGTTGGGAGGGGAAGGAGAGGTTAACTAAGCGCAGTTACAATTTTAGCTTTGTATTCTCTTATTTCTTCAGAATGAGCATCATGTTCTTGGGTTTCTGTTTATTGACTTAAAATGACAATTATATTTAATAATTATATAATTATTATTTTGCCTTAGAGCCTGCATTTCCATTAACTTATAGTGTTATCAATCAGTACGGTGCAAAAATTAATTATAGAATTTTACTTACAAGTAATGAGCGTATTGTATTTGCAATCCTCTCTCTAAGGGCATGCTCGCGCCCCGTGTAAATGCACAATTAATAAATAATTGGAGGAAGCTGGCAAAATAAACCATATGTATTTATTATTTACTCGTAAATCTCACGTGTGGCCCTCAAAAGCCTGTCCTCATAGCGTAGGTGCTGAAGTGCTTCTCTTACCAAGTGTCAGAGGTTCTAATCCGGACTGGACATCGGTGATTCCAATTTAGTGCTGCATTCGTCCTGTGTCATCCTTAATATACAGAACAATCATACGAATAATGGAATAATAAATACGATTGTTAAGGAAAAAATACGAATGCAAAATGCTAATTGCTGTGGGCCTGTAATGGGCAAATGTAGATGATAACACACACACCCAAATAATTAACTTAGAAGATGCTTATTGTTCATGTTTCGTTTTTAAGTTAAATTGTTACCTCCAGTAACTTAAATATTTCGAAAGCAGAACACTAAGAAATAATAATGACAATATTAACCAGATATCATGCTTTGAATTCAAAATATTCGGGCGCTTAAAAATCTTTTGAATCTACTTTGTCGTCTTCTTCCTCAGATATCAGTTACTTTCAACTGTGTTATTGTTAAGAATACAATCTATTATCTGCAGTCTACACATCTTTAGCTACAGAGAATACATGAAAGCAAATCATATTATAAATGAATTTTTCCTGATGCCAATAGTAGGTATTCATGACTGTTGAATAACATAACAAAAAGTGCGTTCTGTTCAAAAACTTTTCAAATAGAAATATAATGAAGGAACGAATACCTGACCGATATAGCTTGAAGTGGTTATATACTGTCAATTTCCATCTAATTCTCTATTTTAGAGACGAAGAAAACAGGACAACATGGTGCAGCTTCACCATTACTCTAGATCAAGATTTCTCTAACTCGTAGCTCCACGTACCCCTGTGAAATTTCCCAGACAATGGTGAACCCCCTGGAAAAAAGTCCTTTTATATATATATTAAAAAATGAAGATTTTTGTCTAATAAAACTTAATACAGTCACAAAGAACAAGATGTTTTTAATTAATTTGATAGAAGGGCTTATTTCCTGTCGCAAGTTGAGTCGATATTTGGAGCAGTTTTGCTCATTTTGCATGTTACACTCTCGAGGTGTACAGTCAGCCACCATAACGTAAATCTTGCCGCTAACACCCGACGTTCAATTGGCGAAATCCTAGGGTAACGCGTAACCCACTTTGAGAAACACTGCTTTAGATGATCTAACAGAAAATGTCCGTGAGCATAATTATACCAATACGTTTTTTTTTTGTTTTTTTTTTTTGTTTTTTGTTTGTTTTTGTTTTTGTTTTTTTACTTATTGCTTTACGCTTCGTCGACGGATAAGGTCATTAGACGCGGGATGGGACTGGGAACAAGGAACTGGAAGGAATTCGGCCATGGCCCTTTTGAAGGAAGCATTCCGGCATTAGCCTCGAGTGATTTGGGGAAACCATGGAAAACCCATTCGGGATTCGAACCCACGTCCTCCCGAATGCTACCAATACGGAAAGGGTACCAATGAAGAACTTCAAAATAGCCCTTTACCCGCTATTCTCTAAAGAGAAAAACTAAACGGTGATCTCAAATCCAATCTACCTGATAACATAGGCTGGAATGCAAAAGTTAGCTGAAAATTAAATAAAGCCGCCATGACAGCAAGTTCCGAACAGTAGCACCCTATACTGACCAGGAAGAACGGAGAACTGACAATTTCAAATCTTACTCAATATCTCAGCAACGATACTTCGCAGTAGTTAACTCTATGTTTCGAAGTATTAGTAATTTGGTGAAACAAGGACAGATTCTTCCAGAGTAAAAACGTTTCCGTACCACATAAGAGAACTATCACAAGGTAAAACCAAACACTTTTTACAGACAACTCTTTAAAAATCTCTATATCCTTCCAATGAGGTCTGATATGCTTTGTTATGGAATATTTTAAGTTGTTTATATCGAATTGCCATGCAAACAATTTCAATACAAGAAACAAAAATAACGTACACAAAATTCAAACGACATTGTCATTAGTACAAACAATTATTACGGGAACACCTGTTCTATAAGCTTCCAGAAAGTATACAACAGATTGTAGATTATAAAGACGTTTTTAAAGAAAAACATTATCTTATTGGCTACTACTACTATCCAATTCAAGAAATTTTGCAAAAGAATTAATTATATCTGATACGAATTTTACAAAATCCATTTGTAAATTTTATGATTTAATATTTTTTAACATCTAGTAGTCTAGAGAACTTGAGGACAAAAAGTAAAAGTCTGTTGTTATTACAGGGTCCGGCAAAAAAAAACTCCCTGATTTCAATAGGCATTTGCAAAAAGAATAAGAAACATACAGAAAAATTACTTATATTTGTGAATAGCCCATATGATGCCATTTTACATCACTTAGTACACTTTACTTGGTTTTGAAAATTATGTCCGATAAATGATGTCCCCCATTGTTAAGACATTCACGAAGTCTTTCCCTGAAGTTGTCCATAGTTCTTCGTGTAACTTCCCTTGTAATGGCTGCCACTTCCTGCCTAATGGCATCTTTTAGTTCTTGCAGAGTTCTGGGGCGATGTTTGTACACTTCAGCCTCTAGGTAGCCCCACAGAAAGAAATCACAAGGTGATAAGTCGGGTGACCTTGGGGGCTAGGAAATGTCTCCTCTTAAACAAACAAGACGTCCAGGGAACAACTCTCTTAACATTTCCATGGACCGCCGAGCAGTGTGAGCTGTGGCTCCGTCCTGTTGGAACCAAACTTCTTCTTCCTCATAGTCTAAAACAAACTGGTTGATCTTGGGTCGGAGAAATGTCTCTATCATGTGACAATAGCGATCGGCATTGACCGTTACTGTTTGTCCATCTTCTTCAAAAAAGTACGGTCCCCACACACCAAATTTCGCAACGGCGCACCAAACTGTGACTTTTGGGCTGTTTGGTGGTTGTTGGTGGAGTTCCGTAGGATTTTCTGCAGCCCAGTGGCGGAAATTCTGTTTGTTAACAGTTCCACACAAGTGGAAGTGGGCTTCATCAGAAGAAATGAAGACAGCATCTGGGGGAATGTCATCACATACAGCCCTGCGAGTTTCATAATCTTCTTCAGACAACTTTTGGGCAAACATTATTTTGTAGGGATGCAGATGAAGTTCTTTATGCAGAATTCTCCTTCACTCCTTTCTGACAATCCCAGGGCAGCTGCATGTTTAACCGCTGAACGCTTTGGAGACTGTTGGATGGAAGTTCTCACTCGCGCCACATTCTCTGGTGTTATTGCAGTACGAGGTCGGCCAGTTGGTTTTCTTTTAGTGCTGACCCTGTTTGTCTAAAGTTTGACACCCACAGTCTAATCGTTTTCGCATCAGGAACACTATCACGTCGGCCAAGTTCGAATCGAATCCGAAACGCTCGTTGAGTAGAAATCACAGAACCGCCATTTTTAATAAACTCCTCTACAACAAACGCCCGATGCTTACCGAGCCAAGCCATGGCGAACACTGAAAATGGCACATACGCCGCTACGGAACAATACCCCCTCCACATCTCTACCCCCACTACAACTCACAAGAAAGCTGAGTGTACTGAGAATCGAGTGTGTTTCTGAATGTCAGTAAACAATAAATAATCCGATTTCAAGAACAGTTGTAAAAGATTTACTAATGCAAGGTTCGCATAATTCAATACATATGGAGTGAGTACCTGTAAGTTGGTAAACACAGTATAGTTATAAGTAGAGACGGTAATATGCAACACAAAAGCTAGAAATATTCATGCAAATATTCATGCAAAATGCTTAAAATATGCATGAAAAGTGTCAAGAAGTTTTAAAATATGCAACATTATATAATATAAAAATAGTAATTTTTAGATTTTTGTTTTAAATTCAGGAAGCATTTAGTAAGTAGTTGAATAAAATATTTATAAATTCGACAGTTAACAACTTTTGTAAACGTAAACAGTCTAGGACTGTTCCAAATATTCAATAGTAAGATTATTTGTTTGATCTCTCAAAATATTGTTATAAGTGGATATGGACCGTTCCATATCCACTGATGTAACTGGGCAATATTTGAAATTCGGTGGTGTGTTAGCAGTCATTGTTTCTGGAAAAACTTCACCCCTTTCATTGCTAAAACTATCAATCTGACACAAAGGTTCAAAATGTGGATTATTGTTAAAAATATTTTCAAACTTTACACAGGAATATCTCTGGCAATGCGCATTTTATTCACTAACTGAATAGATTCAGTCAACGTTATACCTTGAGCTTGAAGCTTTCTAATACTCGCATATGTAGAAAAAATGAGTGCTAATCACAGGTATGGTTTTAATATTAGAATTTTTGAACGCTTCCTTGTACTGAGAAACTGTCATAGCCTCTATACTATCAAAGTCGTTTATTATAACTTTAATGGCCTCAAAATTTTCGTAAAATAGTAGGCACAGCTTCAATCCACGTCGCCCATCGAGTTACCACTGGTTCCGGAGGTAAAGACACATTTGACAATTTTTCTTATAGGCATTATTATGAGAACGTGCCTTAAGAAACGCTTTCTTTGTTGATGAAATCAGTTTATTTACATTACCAAACGTGGGTCGTAGTTCTTCAGCGAATCGTCGTAGTCTAAGATCGGTGTGGTTTGCCGGCTACAACGTAATATTTTATTTATTAACTACGTATGCTACTAAAAATATTGTAAATACAGCGAAAATATGCATGATCACTGGCTTGTAGGTAAAATATGCAATAACCGACGAAAATGGGCTTAATATGCAAACATTCAAATATATATAATCCGGTCTCTAGTTATAAGTTTTGGTGTAATCTGCTTACTTCGATAACCGGTTTATTCCCGGTTTTTTGATGAGCAGTACAAACAATAGTAAAAAAGAGGAATATATTTATTCTAATTCGTAAATCAAAGCTTACAAACTGGAAGTGATTCAGCGATGCTATTTTGAAGGAACCATCCTGGTATTCGCCCCCCCCCCAAGAGTTGTTTGGAGGAACCGTGGAAAACCTAATTTTAGATGACATGTCGGGTATTCGAACCTGCGTCCTCAGTAATACTAGTCCAGAGCGCTGCCAAGCACCCACCACACTCCGTGATACTCGCCTATCCCAAGCAAAAAATGGTTTCACTCTATTATACCGTCACTAGAGAATGTCAGCAGTTATATATGCAGCAGGCTTTGATCATCAGCACCGTGTACCGAAAACGAAGAGGGAGGAAATGGGTAATTCCAGAAATTCAACTAGCAACCATTGCAGACGTCAAAAGCAAT
Organism: Vandiemenella viatica; assembly: GCA_031002005.1. NCBI lineage: Eukaryota > Metazoa > Arthropoda > Insecta > Orthoptera > Morabidae > Vandiemenella > Vandiemenella viatica. The sequence continues at coordinate 259,605,487 of JARYHS010011408.1, read as the reverse complement.
CACCTAACCGTTACTGAAAAACTTCCAATAAAACTTTCCTCATAACTACACCGCCGATAAACGAACAGTATCAAAATCCTTGCAGCAACAAAGGAAATTAAATGAAGGGACGCGTTGAGCCGTGTGCAAGCCGAATGCAGCGGCAGCGTTGCAGAAAATCCGCTTGTCGTGCACAGCAGCCAGTCAGAGGGGCGGACGGGCGCGAGCGGCATGCGGATTACACGAGAACCGTGTTTTAATTTACTTAAGTGGTGCTCCAAGTCAGTGAATCGAGGAACAATACATCACGGCGGGGAGGAGGGGGTGCGCGATCAACGTGCGAGGACCGCGAGGGGACAAAGGGACGAGCCTCAGCAAAGTGTTCCAGGGGGGCGACCAGACTACTGTGCACCACCTCGTGTGTGAACCTGAGATGTAAGGTGGTAATGAAGAGTCTCGTATTTGCGCATCAGTTCCTGCTGCAGTCGATACGGTTAGCCCAATGTGTGTTTGGTTAACGTACGGACCTCGCATTTGGGAGACAGCGGGTTCGATACTGAAAAGTAACTTCTTGGGTTATTCAGAACTTTATAATTAATATTAGTATAAGACCGTATCAGCTGTTAACTATCTCCGGCGTGTTAAGGATAATTGACCCACTTGTTAATCACGAACACGGCAAGCCGAAACAGCTCCTACTTTTCGTCACCAATAACTGATATTGTGCCAGTATATCAGCACACGATACTAAGGATTCCTTGTAACGACTTCAATAAATAAAAACACGCGGTTTTATTAACACTGATGAGCAATTTAATATTTTTTCAAACTGAGTTTCAGCATATCATTACTATTGATTACAAAATTCACCAAAATAAAATCTCGCGGAACCCATGACCGAACTTTCCCGCGCGAGCTTACGACAACTCGTCCGCGCAGACAAAAACTGTGTAATATCAAGACTTAACAACTAAGATACTGTAGCTACCCAGTCAGTTATACAAACTACAATCTGTGGAACCCTTTATTACAATCATTTGTATTGATTATAATTAAAACATACAATATAAATAGATACAGTTAGTATCAAATTAATTACTTATTAATTAGAAAAATATAAATAATAATTATTGTAGAAAAAGGGTTAGACATAAATGTCACAACCGTAACCATTTTTTGCGTATCATCACGGGTCTAGTTCTAGTTTTTAGGATGAAAGATTATGACAGGTTGACCTGATTTACCAAATATAAACTCGACCTGTGTTTCATGGTAAATAAAATCTCTTGAGCATGAAGAACTCAGAAGCATTAATAGAGGTAGGTATTAAAAACGAACAGGGACGATAGCGCAATCGAATAATTGTTTAAATACAAACCTGACTTGCATTTGACCCTTAATGGTCACTCTGCAAAATTATAAAAATTCCTGTTTGCTTCGAAAGCATTATGTTGTTTTTTTTTATTGAGACTGGTCAAACACTCATAATGTAATCATTGGTCATAGTATATGTAATGGCCAGAGAAATTGATATAAATTCCATATTATTAAACAGTTGAGCAACTCCGAAGAAATGAATTGCCAGAACAGTTAATTCGGTGACATATTTGGTGTGATGTCAACTTAAAATAACCTAATAACTCACGTAGAGCGAACATGAACAAACACCACTAACGAAAGTAAAATACCTAAAAACAAGTAAACGGTAATGCATAAACCTTTCAGGCAACAACATTAGTGAAAGCTTTAATTAAATTTAAATTTATCCTGAGGAACTCCGTGTTTCAATTTCATTTTAAACTGTAGGTCTCCTTCATACGGTAGGATTGCCGAGTTGGGTTAAGTATGAAGGAAATGAGTCGGTCACCCCAAGTACAATACCAGGTTAAGTATAACTCCCTCCGGGGAGTTCAGCCAACCGTCAGGCTTTCTTAGCCTCTTACTGCCGTGGCCAAAAGGGGTATTGCTATATCGTTATCACTGTTTCCAATTTCACCTTGAATCTTAAACGTACCAATTACTACCTGCCAAATTCATTCTGATACGGAGTTGGCTTGTAGAGAACACGCTACCCTATCCTCCCTCTAAATCAGTGTGTGGAAGCTCTTGCCACAGTCCGGCGACCCATTAGGGCCTCTAAGCGGCAGAGCCGCCGCGTTGTAATTTTTCTCCCTTAGCTCTGTATCTCCGCCGGCCGTACTTCACTCCCAGGTAGCCAAAGCACAGTACTCGTATCGCCGCCGCCTTGGCTTAATTCCGCTATACGAGCGGCAGAGGCGTCCATTAGGGCGGCGTCCCCTGCAATATTCATTTACGACCCCCGTTGCCAGTAATAATAAACGAGCATCGGCCGGAGCGGGCCGAGTACGGAGCACCTGGGCCCCGGCGGTAGTCCGGCTTAACTGCTGAAGCCGATTCGCCTCGGCTCCGAACAGAGTGCCTCGGATGACGGAAAGGCTTCCTTTATAATGATGTGCACTCAACTTCGGGCTGGTTAGACACATCTGCTCAATGGAACCGACGCATATGAGTGGCTGAATCAACTTTCCCCCAGTCTCTGATCCGAGAGTAAATGATGTATCTATTTGGAGTGCTTTCATTAACAGCAACCAGATGATGTTAAAATATAGTAAAAAGCATAAATAAGCTTATTTATTTAGCTTATGCTAAAATACACAATATTTATTTATTTATTTGTCGTATGGCTAAACAACTAATGTAATTCTTATGAATATATACAATATATACAGCGACAAGAACGTTGGTAGCATACACAAACTGATGTCCAGTTGCTGCAGCTTTTCTATGAAAGAAGTTGTAGCACTGAAAACATCTTGAAATGGAACATCATACTTCCTTAGAGGGCATTCCTTGATTTTTTTGCTAGGGCTTTACACCTCTGCGACGGCTAAGGTCATTAGAGGCGGGATGGGATTGGGACAAGGAATGGGAAGGAATTCGGCCATGGCCTTTTGAAGGTAGCATCCCGGCATTCGCCTGGAGTGATTTGGAGAAACCATGGACAACACAAATCTGAATGCCCGGACGGGATTCGAACCCGCGTCCTAACGAATGCGGGGCCAGAACGTTAACCGTTCACCCACCACGCTCTGTCATTCTTGGATGATATGCTCCACACTTTTGGAAGGAGCTCCGCAGTCACAGACAGGAGAATCCTGAAGACCCCACTTATACAGCATGACGTTGCATTTGGCACGGCGAGTTCTTAGGCAATTTAGTTTGACTCACTGGTCTCTCTTCAAGTGGAATCCCGGAAGTCCAGCGGTAGGATATTCAATATCTGGATGTTTCACAGATAAAGATTTACAAATTTTTCTCCATTTTTCCTTGACATCAAGTCATATACGTGGTGACATACTGGATTTTCAGATTTAGGACGAGTGAGGGGTAGGCAAAATACACAATATATATAGCACTAGAGAATTCATAACAATGTGTTATTCTAAAACAATCAAGAAAATAAATGTTGAAAGTAGTTAGTCCACATATTTAACCACTCTGTAGTAGTTCTAGATGCTTTAGAAAAGTCTTCCAGCGAACCTGGGTACGCCTTCTTACCACACTCTGTGACAATAATGCGGGATCGTCTGTTGTGGTACACCACAGTCACAGTTGGGTTAAGTTCTCACGTCTCAGTGAAGCAGACTCTACACGTGGTGCCCCTGCTTATGTACCTGTACTTCATTCTCCAGCAATGAACTGAAAGTTACCATTAGGTGGCCAGACTATCTTCACGTATCTTCTGGCCAATAATACACGAACAAATTTTAAGAAAACAATAGGTTTTGATGTTAGTAAGTCTTTAAATTGCCGGTTCCGGTAGCGCGGGGTCACCGGTTAGAATCTGCCCTGTGGAATGGTGGTTTTAACAATGTCTTGTGTCCATCCTGTGTTGGCCTTTAACTTGTCATCAATAACACTGGAAGACTCTATATACTCAATTGAGGAATACAAGAAACTAAGTTTCTGGATGAATGGCTTTAAGGCCGAATGCCATTTTATTATTATCTTTTATTTTTTTTATTTTTTTATTTTAATAAAAGTCCTTAAATTTGAAATTACGGAGAGTTTTCCTCTGTGATTGCAATGAACTGACTGACGGTATTGCAATCATGAGATATTTTCAAATGTGTGATTCCGAAAATAAAGTAATTCAGATTATCGAAATACACTAAAGAGCCATAGAGACTGGTACACCTGCCTAATATCGTGTAGGACCCCCGCGAGCACGCAGAAGTGCCGCAACAAGACGTGGCATGGACTCGACTAATATCTGAAGTAGTGCTGGAGAGAATTGTCACCAGGCTTCCTGAAGGGCTGTCCAAAAATCCGTAAGAGTACGAGGGGATGGAGATCTCTTCTGAACGGCACGGTGCAAGCCATACCAGATATGCTCAATAATGTCAATGTCTGGGAGTTTGGTGGCCAGCGGAGGTGTTTAAACTCAGAAGAGTGTTCCAGGAGCAACTATGTAGCAATTCTGGACGTGTGGGGTGTCGCAATGTCCTTCTGCAAATGCCCAAGTACGTTGGAACGCACAATTGACATGAATGGATGCAGGAGATCAGCCAGAATGCGTACGTACGTGTCACCGGTCAGAGTCGTATCTATACACATCAGGGGTCCAATGTCACTCCAACAGCACACGCCCCACACCATTACAGAGCCTCCACCAGCTTGAACACTCTCCTGCTGACATGCAGGGTCCATGAATCCATGAGGTTGTATCCTTACCGGTACACTTCCATTCGCTCGATGCAATTGGAAACGAAACTAGTCAGACCAAGGAACATGTTTCCAATCATCAACGGTCCAATGTCGGTGTTGACGAGCCCAGGCGAGGCGTAAAGATTTTGTCGTGCACTCAGCAAGGGGACACAAGTGGGCTTTCGGCTCCGAAAACCGATATCGACGATGTTTCGTTGAATGGTTCATACTCTGACACTTGTTGATGGCCCAGCATTGAAATCCGCAGCAATTTGCGAAAGGGTTGCACTTCTGTCACGTTTTACGATCCTCTTCAGTCGTAGTTGGTCCCGTTCTTGCAGGATCATTATCTAGCCGCAGCAATGTCGTAGGTTCAATGTTTTACCGGATTTATCATATTCACGGTGCACGATGCGTGAAATGGTCGGACGGGAAAATCTGTGTCCCATCTCTCGTGTGCCGAATATAACACCACGTTCAACCACATTTAAATCGTGATAACCTGCCACTGTAGCAGCAGTAAGTGATCTAACGCCTGCGCCAGACACCTGTTGTTTTATATAGGCGTTGTCGACCGCAATGCCGTACTCTGAGTGTTTACATATCTCTGTGTTTGCATATGCTGTGCATGCGTATACCAGAGTCTTTAGCTCTTCAGTGTATATACGCAAACATAGTTATCAAGAAAGTTAGAGCAAGAAAAGAAGAAAACATGTCTTAAAATATATTTTGCTTCCAGAGAAACATTGTTTAATAGATTATGAATCTTGATTTGAACTTCTTACATACTACAATTAATAGAAACTGCTTGAAAAAACATTTTTTAAGCGAAAATTATATTGTAACAAAAACTGAGAAGTATAAATCCATTAAAACATACATCTGCAACAAGATTAATTTTTAAAATTTGGTAATGTTAGATGGCCCATGTGAAAATTCCACGAATGGTATACAATGAAAAGTGAGGTTTGTAGTTTGAAGTAGGATGAAATTAAAACTACACAGTTTATCAATAACTCGTCGATTTGTAGTGCTGCTATCTGGCGGTAATGTGATGACTCATTGTCGACACCAGCGACGCCTAGCAGCATCGCTCTGAACTATCGCACTCCTGTGACCTTGATTATTCATAATTTTCCTATTTACGGATTGAATTTCGAAATATTTCCTTTTTAATTAATGATTTTACCAAAGCGGATAACTGTCTTCAAAATGACACCTCATTTTCCAGTTTTAGTTAAGTATGAAGAGAAAAGATGGCACGTTAAAAATAATAAAAAATCATTTTAAAAATTATATACATTATGGTGCCAAAAGTTCTTCCAATCTTCACTAGTGCGACTTAATCCTTGATGTAGCTTTCCTTCAATTAAAACTTTAGTTGATATGACCCAATAACTCAAAGATATTATTTATTGACACCAAGAATGATAGACTAAATCCTCCCGGTTAAAATACCTTATCGAGCCGATGTAAGAAGAACTGAAACTGATTAGTGATACGTATTCTGTAGTTAGGACCGAAACGCCGAACTTTTAAACAATGGACATTGCCACAGCTCGTGCGGAAGTTGATCAAGTAGAACCCCTTGCCTGTGGAAGTGGTCAGTAGTTGTCTACGCAATCACTTGTCAGTGTTGTCTGGACGGTGGCAGTAAAGCCGAGTCGAGTCCGGGGCTTCTCGAGGGAAGCGCCACCCAATTAGAGAGGCTCTAATTAAATTTAATATGCCCGGACCCGAGCTGACTCCTGCGGGGCAGCTGCTAATCCATAGCAGTGCGGGGGCAGGTTTGCAGGTCTGCTTTGGATCCGTGGTATACCGACACCACATTAAGGACCTCCCCTTCCCAATCCAGACAGCAGCATTCTGTCTCCTGTGGCTCTATATAACTCCACGCTTTTTCTGTAATATCTCGATTTATCTCATATACCAAATATTGGCTTAAATCATACATGGGAAAAATAAAATTTATCTCTATGTAAATAAACTAGAGTATTTTCCTGTGTTTCGACAGCGGGTACCTTGGTGAACAAAGAAATGTTTTTGCCTTTTGTTTTCTTCTGGTAGGAAAACGTAAACGTATGTAATGTAGTATCATGGCACTCTTTACCTTAAACTAAATTTTACAGTTTCTTAGGCTTATTAGAGAGTTTATCTTGTGTTGATTAACGTTTCTTATGTATTCTAACGTACTAAATTTGATTAACTGAAGAAATAAATAACCACCCTTACGTAGTCAAAAACAATATTAACACAATCCAGAGGCTGAAGTGTTCATTGTATTCTAGTATGATTTTTGGTGGTTCCTCGTGAAGGAGTGTGATCTGTGGCGCCTATCACAAACGAATGATTATTTTCGGCTCCGTTATTTTGTTGCGAATCATCATTAAACTACGTAATTTCTTCCTACACTATTAGCTTTCACTAACAGAAGAGAATAAACAATAAGTATCAGATTACTTAGGAAATAACCGAAAAATAGTCATTTGTTAATATTTCAAGTTGATTTTAATTCCAATAATCATCCCCAGTTACAGGATAACAGGTAGCAGGATTACATAAATTTCAGATTCCATAAGTTTTAAACCGTTTAAACTTCGTCTAAATCTGTTACGTAGTTTTTAATTGCGTCATATTAGAGGATTTTGTGTTCCGAGCCTACAAAAATCGAACGAAGTAACCATCATTTCATAAAATAACATAAAATCGATGTTATAAAACTGGAAACCATTAAGAATGAAATGAACTAGGCTTATTACATAACTTTTAGGGTTAATCAGGAAAAATTTCTCCTTTTGTTCCGGTAATGATGATATTTGAAAAAATGATGATGCCTTGATTGAAAGATCACTCAATCTAATTTATAAATGACAGCGTCACTACAGTTCGCGTAAGTAAGGAATCGTCTTTCTGAGGAACAAGCTGAAAGCTTTTATGAGGATAAACAAGAAAAAACAAAAATGATAAACTCATTGTCACGGTAAACATCAGAACAAAAATAGACGCTGAAGACTAATAAGTGATACCAGAAAAGTATTTTTCCTGTAGAATAAATCATGTCAGGCAGATATTATTTCAATTCAAACTACAAAATAAAATTTCTCTTGGTCAGTGCAATCAAAATTCCGTCTGTAAATATAGAATTCTCGAAACAGGAAAAAATATTTCATACCGTCTCTACAAAAACGTATACAAAAGCTAGCAGTTGAATAGTTTCCTGGTACAGATAGAGATTCTGACCATCAACTTAGAATGAAAATGTTAGAGGGTGAAATGCAACAAAGTTTGATATCATTTGCATAAGCTACCAAGATCTGAGCAGAAATCAAATCAAATAAATTATAACTCAAGCAGAAATACAGTTCGTACAGACTGTTAATCTTCTTTAACTTTATCTTTATATATATAAAAATCTCGTGTCACGATGTTCGTCCGGGATGAACTCCGAAACTACATAACCAATTTAGATGAAATTTGGCTTACTGTGTGTAATTTAGTCCAACTTAAAAGATAGGATAGTTTTTATCTGGATTATAGACCTCAACATTTATTATTTGTGAAATAAATGTTCATTAAATGTTTGTCATAGGACAATGGTTTGTAATTATTTGTAAGCCACCAAGGTAAGCGGTATGCTGGCTAAGTGGTTAGGGCGTCTGACTGGAGATGGAAAGGTTCCCGGTTCGAGTCCCTGTCTCGGCGGTGATTTTTATAGACACTTAACCCGGCATTAATCTCCGGTGCAGCATGCTGTGTAAGGTGAAATAGGCCAGGACGGTACTGTGGTTCGTATTCGACGTTAAAATGTAGGTCTCCTGTACTAGGCAGGATGGGCGCGCTAGGTAAAGGCGCCTACGACAGTGGCAGAATACCCAACCAGTAGAAACCAGGTCATTACGACCACACGAAATTATTATTATAGTTCCATAAGTTTCTAACAGATGGCGATGTGTTAACTTATCGATAAAACACTTGGTTAGCTAGGTTGGGTAATCATCCAGTAAATCACGTTCTGTTTCAATTTATTTATGCTACAGTTTATTATTATAGTTCCATAAGTTCCTAACAGATGGCGGTGTGTTAATTTATCGAACCATTCAGTAGATGTGGTTGTATTTCGATTTATTTATGCTACAGTCTATTCCACGCCATATGTGCGAGTTTCTTCAATTTTAATTGTGCTGTGTATTGTGTTATAATTATACCGTATTATTGTTCATCGTTTGTGTGTCATTGTACCTAACGACAAAGTAATTACACACATGAATATAACATTGAAGAAAACGTTACGATAAATTCGAATCGTGTAAGTATTTCTCGCTAGCTTATCATTTTTCTTCTTTTTGTTCAGCTAGAGACCACGTGTCAATTTCAATTCCTCTCCTGTTGTTTTTTCTTTCTTCCTCCCCAGTACTCCTTCATTATTGCACTCCTCTCTACCTTTGAATCCTGCCATATTCAAAGTCTGCTATCGAAAAATTTTCTTTCCATACAGTTCACTGGTATTATTTCGTTTCAAATCTTTCTAAACCTCTTGAAAGCCTGGTGTCATCCATGCTATAAATGTATCAAAAAAATATATAATTCTTCTTTTCTGTTATTTTTCAATGTTATTATATATTTCCTCATTAGTTCTTAACTTCCATTTTACTGTATTTTTCAATGGACCCAAAAATTCCGGTTTCACCACTGTATTATAGTGTCTTATTTTAAGGCTTTCAGAAAGGCACTTTTGTTGTAATTAAAATATTTTTCAGTGAAATGTCGCCAAAGAATCTAACCTTGACAATGCGTGTAGCAGAGAGGCACGACGCACGACGAGAGAGCTCATCAATCAGCAACACAAATCGCGGCAAGTAAGGAAGTTCAAAGAATCAGGACAGCCTGAGCGTCGTATGCAAGAATCTGGTGGCTTCCGACAGACATTACCAGTGATTCCTCGCTCTACTTTTGCCGATGAGATTAACGTATGTTTAAAACAATCGTTTTTATGGCGGAATGTCGAAACACTTTGATTGACCATGAACATGCGAGTACAGTTGCAAAATGATCCATCGGCCACAAGTATTTTGTAAGCAATTGCTGGATATTGGAAAAGGTGAAATAGAACTACATCGAAATACACAATACATCAAATTGCCAGACAAATTCTGCACTGTTGTTCACTCAAAAATGAACTAACTCAGCGTGTGTTCCTGGATATATCAAATAATTACTTAGATCATAATTGGATCAGTAATCGTGCTATTTTGGCAGCAAAAAATGTTGATGTCAACGAAATTAACTTCCAGATACGACAGTTGTTGCCAGGTGATCTGATGTCTTTTAAATCAATAGATACTATTGTAGATGAAAATGAAGCCGTAAATTTTCTAAATGAGTTTTTAAACTCTTTGGATATAACAGGAATGCTGCCACACAATCTCCGGTTAATGATCGGTTCACCGATTATTCTTCTTCGTAATTTGAATCCACCTAGATTATGCAACGGTACACGTTTGGTGATCAAAAGGATCACCGGAAATGTTCTTGAAGCAACTATTTTGACTGGAATGTTTAAAGGAGAAATCGTCCTGTTGCCACGTATTCCAATGATACAGTCAGAATATCCAATACCATTTAAAAGGCTTCAATTTCCGATTCGTTTGGCTTTCGCTATGACAATAAATAAGTCACAAGGCCAAACAATGTCCGTTTGCGGCTTGGATTTGGAAACTACGTGTTTCTCCCATGGGCAACTATATGTCGCCTGCTCACGTGTAGGGAAACCATTAAATCTATTTGTATTAGCAACAGACAGGCTAACTAAAAATATGGTGCACCAATTAGCGCTTAGATAAATTAAAATTATAAATTGTAATAATTTAAAAATAATGAAAATAATTGTTAAAAATGTTTAAAAATCAACTTTATAGGCCTCATTTATAAAACTAAATTTCAGTTTAAATCAATAAATTATATAAATAAATAAAAAATGATTTATTTATTTATTTTTATAAATATCAATTTTTATATAATTTCAATTAAGTAATTAGTAATAAAATGTAATTAATTTTTTATGATCGTTTGTCCTTAATTTCAACTCTCCGTAATTATTTACAATTACATTTGAATTTCCAAATCGACTACAATGTTTTGTCTTTATTAGTGAATATTAATTTGACTACTTTAGGAAGTTTAGAATAACATTAATCCAACGTACTATAATTACTAAGTCACAGCAACGCGTGACCGGGTCAGCTAGTCTTTATATAATAAAAATCTCGTGTCACGATGTTCGTCCGGGATGAACTCGGAAACTACATAACCGATTTAGATGAAATTTGGCTTAATGTGTGTAATTTAGTCCAACTTAAAAGATAGGATAGTTTTTATCTGGATTTTAGACCTCAGTATTTATTATTTGCGAAATAAATGTTCATTAAATGTTTTCATAGGACAATGGTTTGTAATTATTTGTAAGCCGTCGAGGCTAAGCGGTCTGCTGGCTAAGTGGTTAGGGCGTCTGACTGCAGATGAAAGGTCCCCGGTTCGAGTCCCTGTCTCGGCGATTTTTATAGACACTTAACCCGGCATTAACCCCCGGCGCAGCATGCTGTATGAGGTGAAATACGCCAGGACGGTACTGTGGTTCGGATTCGACGTTAAAATGTAGGTCCCCTGTACCAGGCAGGATGGGCGGGCTAGGTAAAGGCGGCTACGACAGGGGCAGAATGCCCAGCCAGTAGAAACCATGTCACCAGGTCATTACGACCACACGTAATTATTATTATATAAGTTTCTAACAGATGGCGATGTGTTAACTTATCTATACAACACTTGGTTAGCTAGGTTGGGTAATCATCCAGTAGATCACGTTCTGTTTCAATTTATTTATGCTACAGTTTATTCCTAACAGATGGCGGTGTGTTAATTTATCGAACCATCCAGTAGATGGCGTTGTATTTCGATTTATTTATGCTACGGTCTATTCCACGCCATATGTGTGAGTTTCTTCAATTTTAATTGTGCTGTGTATTGTGTTATAATTATACTGTATTGTTGTTCATCGTTTGTGTGTCTTTATACCTAACGACAAAGTAATTACACACATGAATATAACATTGAAGAAAACGTTACGATAAATTCGAATCGTGTAAGCATTTCTCGCTAGCTTATCATTTTTCTTCTTCTTTTTGTTATGGTCAGCTAGAGACCACGTGTCAATTTCAATTCCTCTCCTGTTGTTTTTTCTTTCTTCCTCCCCAGTACTCCTTCATTATTGCACTCCTCTCTACCTTTGAATCCTGCCATATTCAAAGTCTGCTATCGAAAAAATTTTCTTTCCATACAGTTCACTGGTATTATTTCGTTTCAAATCTTTCTAAACCTCTTGAAAGCCTGGTGTCATCCATGCTATAAATGTATCAAAAAATATCATTCTTTTTTTCTGTTATTTTTTTCAATGTTATTTTATATTTCCTCATTAGTTCTTAACTTCCATTTTACTGTATTTTTCAATGGACCCAAAAATTCGGTTTCACCACTGTATTATAGTGTCTTATTTTAAGGCTTTCAGAAAGGCACTTTTTGTTGTAATTCAAATATTTTTCAGTGAAATGTCGCCAAAGAATCTAACCTCGACAATGCGTGTAGCAGAGAGGCAAGACGCACGAGAGAGCTCATCAATCAGCAACACAAATCGCGGCAAGTAAGGAAGTTCAAAGAATCAGGACAGCTGAGCGTCGTATGCAAGAATCTCAAGAACAGCGTGATGAACGTCTGTGACAGAATATATCGAGAACAAGAGCGGCACGAGAACAGCACATAGCTACATTTAGAGAAAGAGAACGAGAGAGACAGTAAATCAGCCGTGCTTTAACACGTGTATCATTTGTTCGTCTTGCGTTCCAATATGCACCAGCCATTGATTACTCTGCACATTCTAAAACTGCAATCGGTGCAATGAGCAAAATATTATTATCAGGCGTTGAAATTCCGCAATGAAGCAGCCGGCATGTGTTGTGCATCAGGAAAAGTACCCAATCCGCCAGAACATTTACAATCCTTCTTGCTGGCGAATCAAACGATTCGAAATTGTTTCTGCGCAAGACACGCAAATTCAATTCTTGCTTCCAGATGACGTCTTTTGGGGCAACAAAAATTTGCGATCTTACATCTGATGGACGTCATTTTGAAACTAAATTCAAAATACAAGGCCAGGTGTACCATAAGATTGGGTCGTTGATACCGATGCCAAACGATGACCCGAAGTTTCTCCAAATCTATTGGAAATTGTGAGGAACGCTTGAAAACTAGGTGCCAGTATAATTTCATCGAACAAGCAGAAGAGAGAGCAATTGTGGTATTGTTGGAAAATTGTTTGGAAAATAATAATCAACTTATTCAATTGTGTCGCCACAATTAAAAAATGACAACTATCAAATTGTCATCAAAGCTGACAAATTACCATCAGGAGAACACGCTGGCAGATTCAACGCGCCAACCGTAGATGAAGTTGCAGTTTTTATGGTTGGTGACTCAGTTGATTAAAGTCACACGTCAAGATAGAACTGTTAGTATAATTTCGGATCTACACCGTTCGTATGACGCACTCCAGTATCCACTGATATTCTGGCAAGGGCAGAATGAATATCACATCAACATCAAACAGCGTGATCCAGTTGCTGGTAAATTTAATATTCAACTATTTAATTCGTTATTTTATTAGTACAGTAGACCCGCGGTATTCCGACCAGGGGCCGGATTATAGCGGGCCCACTATATTGATTTCTTATTCTTTTTTTTACTATTTAATTTATTATTTTTTCAGGTAATAAAACAAATAAAAAAGTTACTTCAATGAAGTACTACTACTACGCCCCCCGATTGATGATTAGACGTAATTAGGATAACTATATCCTTCGATATCGTCAACTGTGCCTTCAATACGTCGTGGATATGTACGCCAAGGTTGAAAACAAGCATTTGCGATTTATTCGATACAACCAGGCTAAATTACGATCGGAGGAATACATCCTCTTACGAGATACTGTTATCGGCAATATTTATGAAAATTTAAACGCCAATGATATCGGTAATGCATTTATTTTACCTTCAAGCTACATCGGCAGTTCACGGAACATGCAGGAATATATACAAGATGCGATGACTTACGTACGTCATTATGGTCGTCCAGATTTGTTTATTACATTTACATGTAATCCGAATTGGGAGGAAATACAAACTTTGCTATTACCAGGCCATCAATCAATGCATCGTCATGATGTCACGGCACGTGTGTTCAAACAAAAATTAAAATCATTGATTGATTTAATCGTAAAACATTCAGTTTTCGGTAACACACGTTGCTATCTGTATTTGATTGAGTGGCAAAAGCGAGGTTTGCCTCATTCTCACATTTTGATTTGGCTTGAAGTTAAAATCCGTCCAGAAGAAATTGATCAAATAATTTCAGCCGAAATTCCGGACCCATTAATTGATCAAGAATTGTTTGATATTGTTACCAGTCACTCGATCCACATCGCCATGCATGGAAGGTGGAAAATGTAAGAAGCGTTTTCCAAAGGAATATACGAATGATACTATTACGGATATCGATGGTTATCCGTTGTATCGCCGCAGAAACGCTGAGAATGGTGGCCAAACATTTACAATGCGAATGTCAAATTCTAGAAACCAAGTTGAAATTGACAATCAGTGGGTGGTACCATACTCACCATTGCTTTCAAAAACGTATAAGGCTCATATTAATGTCGAGTTTTGCAGTTCTGTAAAATCCATTAAGTACGTTTGCAAATATGTTAATAAAGGCAGTGATTTGGCCGTATTTGAAGTTCAAAATGTAAATAAAAATGACGAAATAACACGATACCAAATAGGTAGATACATCAGCAGCAACGAAGCTATCTGGCATATTTTTAGTTTTCGCATCCATGAAAGAGACCCTTCCATCCAGCATCTTGCAATACATCTTGAAAACGGTCAACGTGTATATTTCACCGAAGAAAATATTTTCCAAAGAATAAACATTTTTATATACCGATGTTCCAAGCTATTTTTCATGGAACAAATTAGGTAAAAAATGGTATCCACGTAAACAAGGAGAACCACCTCCTTCGATCGCAGGCATATTCAAAGCCAAGACATTAGGACGACTTTACACAGTACATCCAAAACAACGTGAGTGTTTCTTTGAGCGTTTGTTATTGGTGAATGTTCCCGGACCAGCTTCTTTCGAATTTTTACGAACAGTTAATGGTCGAGTGTTCAATACATGTCGAGTGTTCAGTACATGTCAAGATGCATGTCGCGAGTTGCAGCTGCTGGTAGACGACAATCATTGGGTCCTGACACTTGCTGATGCAGCGATGACAGCCACGCCGAATAGTATTCGTCAAACTGTGTGCAATTATTTTGACAAAAAACAATGTCCAAATCGAGATTTCACACCAAAGATGTATCATGATTAATGATGCATTAGTGTTAATCGAAGATTTATGTGTTTTAATTTCAGATTTGCCACTTAATCATTATGGTATGCCATCATCCTGATCGACCGACAATTATTGCGAATAATGAGCCATTACTGACAGCAGAACAAAAAATATTTATAATCGGATTATGCTGACTGTTGATACTGAACAAGGCGGTTTTTTTTCCTGGACGCGCCACGTGGAACCGGTAAGACATTTGTAATATCGCTGATCCTTGCGAAGGTGCGGTAGCAACAGAAAATTTCATGGCATTGCATCGTCAGGCATTGCTGCCACTTT